>JAUCBJ010002255.1:0-45554 GCA_032718475.1 Nemertoderma westbladi | reverse complement strand
TACTGTTAGAAATACAAGGCATCCACCTTGTTTTACTAATTACAGTAAATGTTTTTTTTTTCAGTTCTAATTTCAGTAAATGAAAATAACATTCAAAAAAACCATCGCCTATGTTAAAAAATACTAAAACTATATTGTCCTTAAAATGCAGCTGACCTGGCATCAGTCAGGGTAGAGGTAGACATGAGTTGTCGTGGAAAACATGGGCCCAGACATGTAAACATGAATCCGTACATTCCAAAATTCCGCCTTTTTGTTACGGGATTATCCCATATGCACTACGCCACCCCAGAATTCAATGTCACCCTATTAGCCATCAGCCATTTAACGGCAGTAATTATCACCCACCAATAAGGGGATTACTACATAACAAAGTCATGGCCAAACCAGTCGAGATCACGTGTGTTGCGCAACAGTAAAAGTAAACATGTTGGAATATTGTTTATCTATTATGCATTGATTGTACATGGGTTACTATAGGTAAACCCCTCTTATTATGCCAATGTCTTGTTAAGGGAAAGATAACAACATCAATTAGACAAACATCGATTAGTAACACATCACTGCCGCTACTTAATCAGATTAGCAGCCAGGCAACAACCAATTAGAAGTCTACATAAGTTGACACGTACGTTAACCAGAGTTAGCTCTCCTAATACAAGACACATACAATATCATAAATTAGATATCGAAGTTCAGTTGTTGATTTCATTGGATGCAGTAATCGCAGGCCCATAGTTATTACGAACATAGACTGACTTATAGTTTTCAACCTGTGCGCGGTACCACTGCCAAATTAGGGACAATTGGGACATTAGCTAGTTATCTATCTGTAACACATTTGCTATTATAATGTTTATTAACAATATACGTAGAAGTTAAAGACGAAACCAGCTGTGTTTTCGCAGAACTATTTGAACCCCTTTGTCCTGTAAACCGTCGACGAGTCTACGCTTGGTATCTACAGTAGGTCCCAACATCTCAAGTCTACTGTACTAACCAATCCCATGACAATTCTTGACATTCCTGTAAGGACTGTCTAACATAACTCTACAACCCCAGTACTCCCCATCTAAAATATTGCATCTACTGTACCTTCAGCATAATTGCACACTTGGGTGCAGCCTCCTGTGTAAAACCGAAAGTAAAATCGTATGTTGGAGACCTTGTGATTGTAGACACAAATTGTAATGTTATTACCGGTAAGCATGTTTGAAAGGTTTGCCTTAAACACTACAGGAATGTGTGGTACATTTAAATAGGGACAGTTCAGTAGTTTCTTCTTCATAAGTTAATCTTTTTAATTACTCCAATTTGAACTTGACTCCAAAGTTACTTTACTATACTTTGATTTCTTTAACTGTATCTTTGGATTTGGTTTCCGTTACAAAGAAGGCCTTTGCCATTCGCATTGCAGTGCCCTGTGAGCAAAGATAGATTTGTACAGTAGGCCTAATACAGTACATTATACAGATCACTATTCTATGGTATTTGATTGTAAAGTTACATGGGAAAAAAGTGAATACAGTGAAGATCATTATTACAATTTTAATTTTTATATAAATCGAATTATTATTAGACATTAATTTTCCCTTGACACACATCCCTGGCTGTTTCAAGAGTGACTGATAAGGACACACATTAAATATATTAACGGTAGGCCAACTGATATTCTGATGCATAGCAATACTAACTGCAGATAATCCTGGTTCCCCATGACAGACATTTACCAAGCTCATGAACTTGATGAAATGATTTCAATTGAAAGGCCCTTTTGATTTCCAATGCCTTTATAACGGATGGGCTGCTTTGGCTTCTTCTAAGTTTAGAACTTATATTGTTTTTTGACATTTTACTTCTTCGGCGCGAAGATCTTTCCGATGATGTTAACCGCGGATTTGTTTTCATACATCTACAACTTTTAGAGGTAACATGAGCTCTTGGTTGTTTACTTCTACAGCGCCTGGAAGCTATTAGATTTGTTGTTCTTCTACATTTACTTACTTTAGAAGTTATGCGATTTTTTGTTCTTCTACTTTTACTTACTTTGGAAGTGAATCGATTTTTTGTTCTTCTACTTTTACTTACTTTGGAAGTGAATCGATTTTTTGTTCTTCTACTTTTACTTACTTTGGAATTGAATTGATTTTTTGTTCTTCTACTTTTACTTACTTTGGAAGTGAATCGATTTTTTGTTCTTCTACTTTTACTTAATTTGGAAGTGAATCGATTTTTTGATATTCTACTTTTACTTACTTTGGAAGTGATGCGCTTTTTTGTTTTTCTAGTTTTACTTACTTTGGAAGTGATGCGCTTTTTTGTTCTTCTACTTTTACCTCGTTTGGAAGTGGTAGTGTCTTTTTTCTTTATACTTCTACTGTGTTTACAATTGAAGCACTTTCTATGTTGTCTACTTCTACTGTGTTTGGAAGCTATGCGCTTCTTAGTGTTCCTACTTTTACCTTCTTTGGGAGTGAAGCCCTTTTTTATCCTCCTACTTCTACTGCGAAAAGGCGGGTTTTTCTTTCTTACACTTCTACGATGTTTAGAAGATAAACCATTGGTTAATGTAAGAACATTGTAATGACAGTATCCTGGTCATGAGCGCGTGGAACACGGCGTCTGTAACACTGTTTCTGTACAGCGGTGTCAAATGGGGTGGGGATGTATGCAGCACCAAAAACGGGTCAAAATGGAAAAGAGGAAAAAAAATAAAGAATGGCGACAAAGAATGGGAGCACGAGCGTAAACAGAAAATGGACGCAAAACAGCGCCAAGCTGATGCAGCAACTTTTGTAATATTAATTTAATTAAATTTGTTACTTGCTTAACATGTCCTTCAACCAAATGTTTGTATCCTAAACTTTGGAGTATACAAATTTTTAACATACGATTTACTAAGCTTTGACCTTGGACGTCCTTCCGTTTCTCTACTAACTGCTGTGCTAACTGCTGTATTTTCAGTGGGTTTATCCTTCCTATTGTCGCTCGTTATATTACGGATTTCTTTATCTTCAATTGGCGGACTACATGCTGCCTTAATAACATTATCAACATCTGTCTTATTTATACCAACTACATTATCGATATCTTTACATTCAATGGCCTTGCAGAATTCGGACTTATTGGCATTGCTAATTGGGCTATATGGCTTTTTCAGACCAATTACATTGTTGATGTCTTTAAATCCAAGGGCCTCGTAAAATTCGTACGCATTGCCATAACTAATAGAACCAGCTGGACTACTCACACCAACTTCATTCTGATGAATGTTATTTTCAAGGGGCTTGATAAAATCAGAATCCCTAACATTATCAATATGTTTATCGGGCTTATTCTGGTAAACACAATGACGGATGTCTTTATTTTCAAGGTCCTCCTGAAATTTGGGTATACATACATTATCAATCTGGCTATCCGGCTTATTCATAGAGTCTACATTGGGGATGTCTTCATATTGAAGGGCTTTATTAAATTCGGGCTTATTGACATTTTCAAAGGGAAGATCTGGATTATCCACATCGTCTATATTGTGAATGTCTTGATATTCAAGGACCTTGTTAAATTCTGTCTTGTTGAAATCATAAGTATGCATTTTTTTATTATTCAGATCAATGACATTGTCATTGTAAATGCCTCTATGTGGAATGGGCTTAGTAAGTGCTGCCTTGTTGACATTGACAATATCAATAGAGCCATAGGGTTTATTCTTAGAGTGAAGATTGTGAGTGTTACTATATTGAAGGGTATTATTAAATGTTGCCTTCTCGACATTATCAATATGCGTATTTGGGTTATTGACGCCTATAACATTGTTGTTACTGTCCTTAAATTCAACATGCTTACTGAATACTGCTGCTGCATTGTTGACTTTATCAATATCCGTATCAGACTTACAGCCACCAACCCCATGGTTGTTAATATCTTCATTATCAGGGGGCTTACTAACTATTGAACC
Organism: Nemertoderma westbladi; assembly: GCA_032718475.1. Taxonomy (NCBI): domain Eukaryota; kingdom Metazoa; phylum Xenacoelomorpha; order Nemertodermatida; family Nemertodermatidae; genus Nemertoderma; species Nemertoderma westbladi. The sequence continues at coordinate 41,596 of JAUCBJ010002255.1, read as the reverse complement.
AGTGACTACATCATCAGTGGATCGATCAAGGCTATTCGCACCAAATAAATTATAAATGTCTTTAAATCCCTCAGGTTTTACACCCATCTTTTTATAATTATCTTTTGAGTCATGCTTACTGTCATCAAATAAATTATAAATATCCTTATAACCTTCTGGCTTTGCACCAAATTGAATGGGTGCATGTTGAAACCTATCCTCAACGCCTCTGTTACCTATATCATTCTTATATCCATCAGGTGTAACAGCACAATTAAGCTGGTTTTCTTTAGATCCTTCGGGGTCCATTTGGTAACTACATACCACATACCATCGAAACTAAAACTTATAGAAAGTATATAGAGCTTTTATATTTCAGCGAAACAGAACCTCCCAGTAGTGGCCTGGCCAGTAGGCCTACCTTGTGTTACTGTTGATCATCATCACAAAAACTTACAAGAGTATTTAGCTCCAGGATGTAATGTGTAAAGAAAGACCCAGATTATGTAGCAAGCAAACCCATTAAGTTACATTGTACATGACCACCCGCTTTGGTGCTTGTATATTATTAAAAAGATATTACTTGTGTGCTACTCTAACTCACGGACTGCAGGTAAAATTAACTAACGTAAATAAAACTATTTCTACTTACCGTTTCTATAGAAATTATGCTACAAGCACTATAAATATCTTTAAACTGTCTAATTTTTTTTTTTCATAATTGTAAATGAGTGCAACTAGAACTAACACTAACAGTCATAAGAGAGGATACCACGAATTGCATGTCAGCATGTTAACAAACTGCCGGTGGTAGCATTATCTACAATAAAGTAGTTGAGAAGGGTACCGGTTAAAAGTAAACCGAAAGTAATTGACGAGTTACCGGTAGCATCAATAAGATATCATCAGTCGGTACCGTGAGCCGCCCTCATAAAATTACAGCTGACTTCTGTTCACAATACGTGGATAATTGGCATGCAATCCATGGCCTATAGAAATCTAATACCGGTACCAGAATGTCAGATTCCTTATAATTTAGCCAAACCGAAACCAAAGCCTAAGTAGGCCTTGACCGAAACTAAACACTGCAAATTATGATGTCACACGGGAACATAAACCCTAGCCCACATTTACCGGTACCGCTTCCTTTCAGTAGGTATGGCCTACATGATGGATACAGTATACTTCATTTAGATTATAATAATGTTGTTATTTATTAGTTATTACTCAGTCGTATGTCGATGGCCTAGCACAATGACAAGCTGCAAGGGTTCTTGACAATTGATGGCCGAAGAAAAGATACGAAGAAAGCAATTATTTCTTCTCCGCATTCGTAGAGCGGGGTTGACAATTTAAATCAATGCTTAGCGCTCCTATTCCGAAGTACCGGTGAACCTTTTACTACACGGGATCTCGATGTGGATGATTTAGGAGTTTACACTGTAGCAGAAAACCCGTATATATAATACTTTCAGTTTTCGTGAGATCCATTTCTGAATCAAGTAGACCTACATACATTTTTCCATATCCGATCCGTATATTGCTTACCGAAGGCCCGAAGTCCCTCTCCTATTATAATAATGTACTGTCTGTCTGCCTGTAATGTAAATGTCTGTAACTGTAATGTCTGTCTGCCTTAACAGCTTTTCATGTGCACCATTGATGTAGAGTATTTAGGTCGGCATAGGATATTAACATATGTAAGCATAGTGTTTTAGTATTGTTGCAAGTGCATAAAAAACGAAACTACTTCATTGGTTTAATAATATTTTTTTAGTCTAAACATAACAGTAAAGAAAAGTTTAAACAGTAAAGTGCAATATGACTTCTTCAACATTTGAAAAACTAAAACTCAGGGTTAAACACGGACAAACTATACACACCGTGGAAGTACATAATTCCGTAACATTATTGAAACTGAAAGATTTAGTGATTGAGCTGATATATTCAGCTAACACAGACTACAATCCAACGGGTCAGACCAAGCACAAGTTTCATTTAAGTCTGAATGATGTGGACGAAATTGGAGGAAATCATTCTGAAATGGCAGTAGAATCGTTAATGCTAATTCCAAATCAGTTGATTTATGTTGTATGCAACTGCAATACCTCGAGAGATAAAACTATTCCTGATGTCGCCGCTGATATAGAGGAGTTATTTGAAGAGTTGTGTTCTAATCGGGATATAACAGAAACAGAGCCAATGTTAATCCAAGAATCGACCTGTCATAGGATACCGGCAACTTTATCGGACTTAATAGAAGAAACCGACATAGAGTGTTCCAATGACCTGTTGGTTTTAACGATTCACCAACTGATGTTAGAATCTGGTTTCAGTGTTTGGGACAACGATTCTAATTATCGGCATAGGGAGGCGGTGTCAGCTCCACCGGAAGACCCCGGTAAACCTACCAATACCGGACCTCCCAGTGCCGTATCCTCCATGGACTCGTTCCCATGGCACCATCCAATGAGAACACAATCCCTAAGCGTCTACTCCAGCCAATCAACGCTCTGCTCCACGACCAGCATACTCAATAAGCTCCCGGATGGGTGGAAGCTGAACGGAGTCTATAGAGTCTCCTACGTCCACAGAGAAGTCCGAGGGCTGTTTAACCGACTTCCGTCTCCACAACATCCGTCTCCACCCAAATGTACCGTAGTCTGTGTCCCCTGCCACTCACATTTACTAGTCTGTTCATCCATAGACGGTCACAAACAGACATTCTCTGACCTCAATCTAATCGTCGCGGACTTCATATATCTCCACGATTTCCTACCTATCGATTCAAAATCTTTACTTTGTAGAATGTACAAGAACCTCCCTCGACTATCCCGAATGGTCAAAGACTCTATCTGCAATAAATTAGCTATTAAATCTTACGAGATATGTAACTTGCCAATCCACAAAGGAATTCTGGCTATTCCTTGCGAAGTCCTCTTGCTAATTCTTCGCTATCTCGATGTACGAAGTTTAGTTAAAGTCTCGGCGACATGTTTCCGTTTCTACAACTTATCCGCTGAACGTATCCTCTGGCGATCTCTGTACTGGAGGGATTTCGGCAACTGGAAGCCTTACCCCAGCTTCGGGAACCTTCCTTTAGGATCCGTGGACTGGAAGGACATTTATATCAAGGTTTATAGGGATAAACTCGTTTGGGTTCGTGTTCTGGAAGAACTTCGGTTGAACGAACCAAGGTTCAGACCTTACGGTTCCTACTACGCGTCGCTCCGTGTATGACTTACCTGATTGGTTATGGAACCTTACCTGCGCAGGATGGGGGAGTAAACATATTACGAAGATGAGAAAAATGATTTGATTGAGACTCGCAAGCAGTTATTTAGTTGTTATACCAATTATATAATTAATTGTACCATGTGTCTTATTTTTTCTTCTATTTAATTTACATTATTGCTAATTTATACAAAATTGAAACATTGCTTCACCTTTCCGTTTTATGTAAATAAACAATCTAGTAGTATTGTAAATGAATAATCTAGTAAACAATCTTGTAACAATCTAATTATGTAAATAAACAAAACAGTCTACCTAATAACATTACATGACGATTTTTACCTGAAACGATAACTAGCATGGATATTTCTTATAAATAATATTACTAGATTATTAACAAATATTGCGTACTTAAAAATATAAGAATCATAAAAAATACCCTTTTGAGAAGAATACTGGAATACGGAAACGGCAATAAGGAATACTATTTCAGTTGTTTCTTCACTGCTGTGCTGAAGGTGATGAAATGGTAACCAAAATCGTATTCAATGGCACTATCACTCCTACCTTGAAGATTACATTATTGTAAAGAAATGAAAAATTTTATTTACATTTTCCACACAAAAAAGGTTAATAATTAAATTGTAAGACTAACTATTAATTAACAAACGCATACTTGTAGGGTAGGGCAGCACTCACCATTTTCATCCACATCCTTGTCACCCGATTTGTGTATACTCTCTCTTCCACTGTCCACCACGACTTCTTCTTTGTAACTTCGTTCTGTTGAAGCTTCAACTGAACTGTCAGTAAACACAGGAGATATTGTACCCACTTCCATACTGAGAGTGGATACTTCCTCTATGATGCTGTCTCTTTCTAAATTATCGGCTGGTGCCTCATCTGTCAGAAAAGGTTATCATTTACTTTTAGCTTTATATCTCGCCCATGTAAAGTCTTTCAGCTGTTATATTACATACTGTACTTTCCAGTTAACCCCCAACATCAGGTTTTTACCAAAACCCTTAAACATTATTTAATGGAATCCGACACACATTATAGATTCCTTCACACACGCAGTCATTTGAAAATTAAACCGTAATAGAATTTACGAATAGAAATTACGGTATAAAGAAATACTGTAAATTTCATCAGAGTAATAAATTATACTACCAGACGCCGTACTGCGATTCTTTACATAATGGATTTATATTCGATTAATAATTATTGTACTCTATTAACCTTTTTCTGTCTCTTCCTCTATTTGGGCAATATTTTCTCCCATTGGTCCATCTTCTGTTTGATCTGGTTTAATTTCATCGTCGGAATGTTGTCCCATTTCCTCAATATCTTCTTCAGCTTCTGTGAAATTAATAAATAAGAATATAAAATAAAAAATGGTAATGGGGCGTATTGGAATAGGCAGTATGTTTGCTAATAGAAAATTGCGTTTTGCGTTTGTGACAAAAAATTACTTGGGTGTTCTAATACCAGTACTATAATGCCAAACTGGCTTTGAACGAACCTGCAATTGAACGAGTTAGTTAACGCTGGCCTACTAACTGTTGTCAATTCGTTTGAATATTGGTTGAAACTTAGCAACAATCGATTTCTTTGTCTTCAATATCGTCTATAGTGTGTGGGAGGTTCGGAATGAATGGACCCACACTGGTCCATGATCGAAGCACTAAGACTACAGACTACAGTTAGTAGTACAGTCATAGAAGTCTTAAAAAGCACATCAGCAGGATACCAACCTGATTCCGACTCAGAATCCGACATCATAGGTGTCGACACTTCAGACTCGTCACTTAAATCGTCGGTAGCAAACACCCGTCGTATTCGCTCCCTCCGTTCTATAAAATTATAACGCGATATTATTATTGGCTTATTTAAAATATAAGTTAATTTTATGCTCCAAATGATATCTAACTATGATGATAAAGTAGGTTTAACACATTACCTACAAATAATACTCATATCAAATAGGCGACGTTGTTCATAACATTAAGACATTAATTTCATCCATTATTATTACCTATATTGTTGTTACTGATACCCTTAATTATCTAGTTATACTGTAGCTTGTTTTAAGGATTAACTTATATTTAAAAAGAAACATTGAAGGTGACTAGCAACGAGCCAAAACCTATACTTACACAGAAGGGCCTACTTTCTAAGAATAATAGATTCCAATGAACCTAATACATGACGTATATTGAAAGCACTTAGTTAAACCGTCAAACTCACGCAATCGGCTTAGAAGGCCAATTATATCAAAACCATTGTACCGTAATTATAATTGTAATATGGCCCTCACTCTATTCATAAAATAATTGTTGCATGATGTATCCATTCTAATTGGCTAACAAAGCATAAACCCTATTGCATCTCTGTATTATTTTATCCACTTAAAATAGCGAGCATTAGATAATAATGAATTATAACCTTACTCAATAATTATCAATAGGATAGTAGGCCTACCCACTATCTTAGTTGTAATAAAGTTATTGACAATTAATTCGATGGCACCATGACGAACAGTCGTATTCATGTTTTGATGATTTTGAGAAAATGGCGTTTGAAAATTTTTAGTTTTTAAATTATGCATAACTTGCAATCAACTTTATAAAACCGCTTCATATTTCATTGTAACAACAATTTTGATGAGGGCTTTCAGAAAAAAATGATTTTTTTTTATTTAAATAGTATGACGTCATGTAATGACGCCATATTTGAAATACGCCGTTTCGTCAAAAAAATATCAAGGGCTTTTGCCAAAATATGTCAAGTAGTATATTTTTACTTATAGCATAAGCCCGGTTCACAATGGAGCAATAAGGTCCTCCATTGTAATTCTGAATATAATTAATTATAGTTTTGCTAAAATTAGAAACGATTATTTGTTCTCATGTGTATTACTGGGTCTAAGACCTTTAATCCTTCCTTAAAACTTGTTTCTTCATTGTGAACAACTACTGTACCAATTAATTTATTATTCCCTATTGCTCCATTTCCTTCAAGCTTTTTCCATGAAGGAGCGGGAGATTCAAATCTTTGTATTTGTATTTGGATAATCATTATTAATTGGTCTACCTTACTACAGGCAGTACCGGTACTTACAACCCAAAAGAGCCTATACAGGGTTGAACTTGTAAGTGAACCGAGCAAAACGAGAGCGAAACTTTTTCTGACTCATTTCTTTGGTAATGGTAATAGCTACCAGTAAGAGTTGCCTTGAGGCCTACAGGCAGACAGGTACCGATACAGTTCTGGTGCTGCACTATAGTAGGCTTTCATAAGTAAATATGCTATACCAGTACTATCAGTTTTGTCAGTTCCCTATTTTTGCTACCGGTATCTAAACATCCTGTGTGAAATTTCAACGAAATTTGTTAGGATCAAAAAATTATAGCTCAATAATCGCTCGCATTGTTAGCCCTACTTTCAGACTTTTTCCTGTCTAATTATTTAGCATCCTTGTTTAGAATTCTCACTACTGTTATTAGACTATGTCTGTAATGTTTTCGATTCAGTCAAGCGAATTAAAAATTGCTCTGTTGTTTTACCGGTAGTCATGTTTATAGGCTTATTATTATTATGTTTTGTTCACGGTACTTTTTGACTTAGACCTATTTACTACTCTGCTACTTATGGATACAACAAGGAATAGATCGTTTGATTCCGATGATGAGTCGATTTTTTATGGGTTTATTTTGGACAGTTTGGGTGAAAGCATTATGGGGAATGAGCTTCCCCCAGACAAAGCTATATTGATCGATGTACCCCCAGACAAAGCTACGATTGTCGATGTTCCCCTAGACAAAGCTATGATGGTCGATGTTCCTGCAGACATAGCTACGATTGTCGATGTTCCTACAGACATAGCTACGATTGTCGATGTTTCCCCAGACAAGGCTACAGTGTTCGATATTCCCGCAGACAAAGCTATGTTGGTCGATGTTCCCCCAGACAAAGCTATGATTGTCGATGTTCCCCTAGACAAAGCTATGATGGTCGATGTTCCTACAGACATAGCTACGATTGTCGATGTTTCCCCAGACAAGGCTACAGTGTTCGATATTCCCGCAGACAAAGCTATGTTGGTCGATGTTCCCCCAGACAAAGCTATGATTGTCGATGTTCCCCTAGACAAAGCTATGATGGTCGATGTTCCTACAGACATAGCTACGATTGTTGATGTTCCCCCAGACAAGGCTACAGTGTTCGATATTCCTGCAGACAAAGCTATGTTGGTCGATGTTCCCCCAGACAAAGCTATGATTGTCGATGTTCCCCTAGACAAAGCTATGATGGTCGATGTTCCTACAGACATAGCTACGATTGTTGATGTTCCCCCAGACAAGGCTACAGTGTTCGATATTCCCGCAGACAAAGCTATGTTGGTCGATGTTCCCCCAGACAAAGCTATGATTGTCGATGTTCCCCTAGACAAAGCTATGATGGTCGATGTTCCTGCAGACATAGCTACGATTGTCGATGTTCCCCCAGACAAGGCTATAGTGTTCGATATTCCCGCAGACAAAGCTATGTTGGTCGATGTTCCCCCAGACAAAGCTATGATTGTCGATGTTCCCCTAGACAAAGCTATGATGGTCGATGTTCCTGCAGACATAGCTACGATTGTCGATGTTCCCCCAGACAAGGTTACAGTGTTCGATATTCCTGCAGACATAGCTACGATTGTCGATGTTCCCCCAGAAAAAGCTACAGTGTTCGATGTTCCCCCCAGTCAAGCAATATATTTATGTAAAGAACCTCTATATGAAGTCAATAGTAACATAGAAAGTGAGTGTGACAACTGTTGTATCAATGTGTCAAATTTTTATGGGTTTTCTTTGGACAGTATGGTTTTTGATATGCCCCTGGACAAAGCTACTATTGTAGATGTTCCTCCAGCCAGTGCTATGATGGTTGATGTTCCCCCTGACGCAGCTGCGATGGTCCAAGTTCCCCCAGAGAATGCTATGGCGAGGAAATCTAGAAATAAAGAACCTCTGTATGGACTCGATGAGAACATAGAAAGTGACTGCGATGACTCCTATTTAGATGAAGATTACTCACCTTCAGAATATAGTGATTTGTCTGATTCTGAGTTTTTTGAGGATTATGATATTTTTCAAGATTCACCTTCTCAGAGTAATAATTTTGAAGAAGGAGACGATAACATAGAATGTGTACCTGAAGATTTTATTGTGGATGGGGCACCACCAGAAGGTGATGGTGTTGTTAATGTAAGCATAAAGCACTCAAAGTGCAAGAGACTGATAGTAAAGAAGAATCGGAATTCAGGCCAACCGTATTTGAGCGAGAAGTCCCGTAAAGAGTTTAGTTCTCGTCGTGTCCTTGGTACAAGATGTAACTGCGCCCTTCGCAACACCAAGGAAATTAAAGACTGTAGGTTAGTTACTGAGGAAGTTCGCAAGAATCTTATGGAATCGTTTTATGATCTTGGCAGTTTAGAGGAGCAGCGTAAATATATATTGCGCCATGTTAGATCTACATCACTTTGTGAACCAAAGGGGAAAAAGAAACAAACTCTTAATTACACACTATTTAAAGATGGTGAATACGTTTCTGTTTGCAAACAACTTTTTCTCAAAACTTTTAATATAAGCGAGAAATTTGTTTATACAACCATCAAGAAGCTGTCTGCAGATGGTGTCTTGGAAGGAGAGAAACGAGGTGGTCGAGTAGCATCTCTAAAAGTGAAAGATGAGTTTCTTGAAACAAGAACAAGTGAGCATATTGATAGATTTCCAAAGGTCGATGCACATTATACCAGGAAAGATTCCAAGAAGAATTATTTATCGGAGGATCTTTCTGTTCCAAAGATGTTCAGAATGTATAAAGCTGAAGAAAAGAGAGCAGGAAATCCTGCTGCTTCCTTTAGTAAATATTCTAACGTCTTTCAATCGAAAAACCTAGCTATCCATCACCCAAAGAAAAATTTGTGTGGTCTTTGCGAAACGCACCGTAGTGCTGTAAAGACCCAAAATATTGTTGGTGGTGAGATTAATGCTGAGCTGAAAGAAGAGTACGAGCAGCACACTAGTGAAAAGTTGAAATATAGAGAGATAAAAGAGGATTTAACAAAAAGAGCAAAAGCTGATGAATGTAACCAAATCGCCGCAGCTTCATTTGACCTTGAACAGGTCATTTACCTTCCAAAATCCAACAGGGCGGAAATCTTTTATAAGAGACGTTTAGCAAATTATAATTTTACAATATATAATCTGGCTTCAAAAGAGGTACATTGCTATTTGTGGCATGAAGCAGTGGCTCAGCGGGGATCGAATGAAATCTCATCATTTCTTAATAAGTGGCTTCATTTCCAAGATGGTCGGGGAGTGACAGACATTAAACTGTTTGCAGATGGATGCAGCGGCCAGAATAAGAACTCGATTTTGCCTGCTATGTTTCGTGAATTCCTAGGGAATTCGAAGAAAGCAGAGAGTGTTCATCTAATTATATCTGTGCCAAATCATGGTCAATGTGAAGGGGACTCAGTCCATGCTTGTGTGGAGAGGGCCATGAAGCGCTGCGGTCAGGTTATGCTTCCATCACAGCTTATACCTGTAATTAAGTTGAGTAGAAATATACCGTATAATGTAATAGAAGTTACTAGTGATGATATAAACGATTTCAAGGAGTATTCCAGATCTCTTGGAATCTTAAAGACCAGAGAGAGTGACAATGGGGTGAATGTCAATTGGCCTTCAATGTGCCAAATATTGGTTAAAAAGGTAGACCCAGAGAAAATTTACTTCAAGAATATGCATCAACAACCGGAATTTGATGCCATTACTCTTCCCAAAATTCGAGAAAAAAAATCTATTCCAGCTATAGCTAAAGCATATTCTTCAGCTCCACGATTGGCTACAGGAAAGTATGATGACCTCGTTTCGCTCTGTACTGGTAATACACCAGTGATACCCGCCGTGTATTCGCAATTTTATCTTTCCCTTCCACATCATTAATTCAACAAACATATTGTAAAACTTAACAAGTACTCATACTAATCTTATGAATTAACTCAATACTCATTGAAGGAAAAGTAATTAAATAATATTGTTCTCTATAATTCTTAAAATATTTTACATTCAGAAGAAAACAATTCATTGTTTTCCATTTATACGGGGGGCGGGGGGGGGGGGGGGGGTGGGGGTCGAGGGCGAATCAACAATGTCAATTTTCAATTTAGGGAAAGGAACAGTTTCCTGTGACCGGTTATTCTAACCAACACAACAATAATCGAAAGAGAAGTTACAGTGGGGGGATAAATAAAAGTGTTGTATTATGAGAGTATTTAACATTGGAAGTAAGTGTGGCATCCTCTCTGCCTTATATTAACAGCCAAGAGAGCGAGAGTGGAGCCTTTGTTTGGATTGCCTTTGGTGTTTTGTGTTTCACGTCCAACAATAACTTTATTACTTTACAATATGAGCAGTGTTGTACCCAGTCACTTGCATAAAAATAAATGTATCATAAATTTTCTGTCAAGTTCAACTCTATTGTTTTGGGCAAATTAGTTAATATTGCATATTGAAATATAAATATAACATCAATATAACAATATTAGTAAGGTTTCTTACATTTTAGTTCATATTTTTATAAACATTAATAGGTCGTATTACAAGATAATCATTGACTAACTTTTTGACGAACAGACGTTTTGGGAAATTTTTCTTATACGACCTTTCGTCAAATTAAAATTATTTAGAAATACGATATAAGGCCGTTTGCTTTTTACTGTACAGTGTTTAATACTGAAGATATGAATACGACCTTTTGTCAAAACATAGTTCCACCTTTTATGAACTCAAATACCCAATAAAGTCAAAATCGCAAAAATTGCCAATACGACTGTTCGTCATGGTGCCATCGAATTGTCATCCCCTATAATAATAATTATGGAGTGTAGGAAATACAAATCTAAACAAACACTGTATTGGAGGTCTGCTTTGGTAATTTTTTTGGTTTTTATATTTCTACACAATATTCTGAGGGATAACGCACGTAATTGGCATTCGAATAACAAAGATAATATAAAAACCGTCTCCGAAGGAATTAAAGAAAAATATCCAACAATATTGGAAAAGCCTGAAATTCAAACGGGAGGTTTTAAACCACGGAATTTGAAAAACATTAATAAATCGAAACAATATGCGATGAAGTCTAATAAAGTCTATGAAAGATGGCTGGACGAAATAGAGAACAACTTAGCTAATAATGTCGACAGGATTGACCTGCAGTCGGTGATGGCTGCTATAGGCCAGGGTAAAAATAAACTGAAAGTAATTCCTTTTGGTTCCGACCAATCAGGCTGGGCCATTCACAACGGGAAGCCATTTCATTGGCTGTACTGGGAGGGAGGGGATATGCCGGATTTCGTACGCATCTGCTATTTGCTAATAGTTTGCCACCAGTTGGATCACGTGAACGTGGTATTGGTCGATAAGGATTTGTTTTTATCGCTAGTGAAGGACGTTCATTGGTCCATTGAGTACCTACGACCGGCCCATCAGGCTGACTACTTCAGAGCGGCTATCCTAAACGCCTATGGCGGCTTGTATACCGATGTTGATGTAATCAGTCTGGGGTCGTCAGATAAAAGGTAAACCGAACACACAACAAATTAGTAACAATTAATTTCAATGACTTTGCTCCGGCGTACGAATACAATCTTATTCTATTTCACTCTATTAGCTAAATCAATAGATTGATCTAATATAGAATTATCTGTATAGTAGGATATGAACAGATGAGCAAAAAAATAAACTATTCCTAAAAATAGAAACGATTTACCTTAGGAATAAGGGGCTCATTTCATTTAAATGTTGAAATCTTCTTTGAAATACAGTTTAACTGAAATAGATGAAATCAGATGTATTTATTATATTCGCGATATTGTCATTGCATATTTTATTATTAGTTTCAGGGAACTGGAATCGAGTGACTTGATTGTTTGCAGTGAACCGTACGAGAAGTCTATAAGTACAATGGGAAAGCTCGGGCCATCCAGGGCAAATACTTCGCTAACACGAGAGTGGTTGCAGATGGTAGACTGGAGACTAAACAGCTACGGACCTAGAATATCTACCGGGGACTACATCATACCATGGACAGGGTTGCTAGGAGATATACTCGTTCCTTTGGTTACCAACCACCACTCAACGAATAAAAGTAGAGTGGTGGTTAAAGACGGTTTAAAGTCCTGTCTTCAGTTCAGCAAAGAGGAAAAACAAGGGGAAAGTAATTTGGTAAATTTGTTGAAAGAAAATTCCACGGATTTTCTGATAATGTCAATGTCTGCCGTCCCCGAATTACTTTTAATGAAACGCCAACAAATATTCCAGAGTAAATTGGCTTTGACTAAATTATTGAGATATTCTTTAGAGAAATGTACCAAACGATTGCATTTGTAAAACCAAACCCACCATTAATGATGCAATATAATTTTAAAATAAACAATTCAATCGCTATTTTTATTGTAGAAGACCTATTCTACATAGGAGCTTGGATTCTGGAATTCCGTATAAGATAGGATAATTATACTCTGTATTAAATATATTGTAAAGGATAATAAATCACCCACGACGCGTGGAACTATTTGGGAACTATTTGTCTCAAATCTAATCGCGTGAATCAACGATAATAATTATCATTAATTTATAGGGAAAGGACATTGTAATAACTTAATCGGTAAACCAAGTGAATAACTCAGGTTACTAGGTAGGCCTAAACTGTTTCACGTTCAGGTAGTCCATTTGGGCCAATTCATTATATTACTTTAGTAACCGCAAAAAAATCTGAATACTCTAAATAATTGAATTATTTCTTAAATAATCTTATTAGTTTCTAATTTCTGCAAATTCAGACCATCATAAAAGCAATTAAGGATGAGAAATTAACATCAATCAAATTATTGAGAGTTTACAGAACTGAAAAAAATATTTAATGAACCATTGGAGTTTGCTGTAATGAGAACAAAATAATAAAGTTAATAGGCCCAAATCAGCCACTGTTCATGTTTGCTCGCAATCGCGCCACCTATCCTACTTGCGTCGACCTTTACCCGGAGTTGGGTTTCATTTTGCTTGTGGCCGGGTTTTTTTGGGAAATCTGCTGATGGCGCGTCGGCGCCATCGAACGCATTTTCTATGGCGCGAATCACGGCCCATGTGAAGAATACCAGATTTTCTGCCATTATATTTCACTTTGCAGTTACCCCCATGTGAAGAATACCAGGTTTTCACCAAAAACACAGGTTACAGAAGGGCTGAATCTAACCAAAACAATAAACGAATTAGTATATGTACATGTTATAAGACAGAAATAAGCGCTATAATACACTTAATAAAGATAAATTAAAAGAAGTAAAAAATCTTCCTATATAAAATTCCAATAAAAAGTCGACCGAAAAGTGAAATCCTGGTATCCTTCACATGGGCGCAAGTCGCTACTAATACTACCGCTGCACTACTACTTTACCACCTACTGATTAACCAGTAGTACAGTAAGCCTACGACGTAAGCTTGCTAGTGCGTATGTGCTCAGCAAAAATAAAATAAAAATTAAACAAAAACAACTAACATCCATATTAATTAACATAATAAATTGCTCAACATTGTGTTAACCTTCCTTGTAGTCCTTTTCATTCATTACCCCCGTCTAATGGTTTAAATTTTGAGTTAAATATTATTTTTTTTATTAATATAATGTTAGTCGGTTTAATTTTAAATCTTCTTCTTTAAATATTTTTTTCAAATTCAATTCTTAAGTTTAATTAAAATAAACGTTTAAACTATTTGAAAAGTAAACTATTTTAAAAGTAAACTATTTTCTTCTTAAATTGTTACTTTTTCACCTGGATATACCCCAAAATCTGGAGAAAAAATTGCATTTTTTCCCAAGGGAAAAAATGTAACCCAAAGGATTGAAATGATATTACTTTTTTTTCCCGGCGAAAATTGGTAAAAAATAATATTTTTCGTGGAACTTGTTAATGGAACTCAATATCCAATATTGGTTTATGTATGTAATAAATATTCTAGAACACTAAATTAGTTAACAGAGTAAGGCAACACATGGCCTATTATATATACACCATGACCCGTAATATAGTCTCATTTTCTGATGACACGGACCCCCCCCCAGATTTTTCTACAAATCTTGTATCATACTGCTTGAAATTTGAAACACTACTAGTTCCACTCACCTTCGATGACCCCATGAAGCCGGAATTTTCGATTTAGCCTTTCAATTTTTTTAATACGCGTTTTAAAAAAGTTTCTTTTGCGAAATCGCACCTTCCGTATCGTGGCCATTCTTTATTCCATTATCACTTACAATGAATATTCAGTGTTTGTATATTTCAACCGCAGCAGACCATTATTGCTGTGTTCCTTTATGGTAAACCCTACTGGGAACTTACTGCAGAAGATACCAAATATATTAATGAGCCTACAATTAAAAAGTTGATATATTTAATGGTGGTGTTATTGTTGTACACTGTGACCTGCGTAGCGTAAGGTGAATTTATATGTTGTCACCGCAATGTGTAGGCTGTGTATAGATACCAGATACCACTACGCACTTCATTAATATTCCTAAACATTGCAATATTAAAGAAATTATTAAAGCATTCATTCTTTTTACACACTTGATACTTTATAATTATATTCTTACACACTGCAGTAGCAGTAGGCCTAGTATCAGCCTTTTTAGAGTAATTTGTTCAAACTATTGTAGAGCAAATTAAAAATAAAAATGCGAGCGAATTGAGCAAGGAAAATTTTGTAACCGGTAAATCGTCCATTTGTTCCAAATTCCGAACATGTATTCCCGTCTGTATGTTACTTGTCCAGTATCCTAACCCGGTCGTTAAATATATTGAATAGGAACCTACAAAGACGCCAATATATGCTATGCAAAGTGTATTATAAACATTATTCTAATCAGAAATAGTATTTTAATTTGAACATTAATGAACTTTGTAGAATATCACTTGTGTGTGTGCTTTATACAGTAATTATGTGAAGCCAAAACTAAACTGAAACATCTTTAGAAATATCACAAATAAAATACAAATGTATCGTTTTGTTTTGGCATTCCATTCCTCATGATATCGCCAGCATGTTTAACATATGGGGGTTCGCTTTTTATAAGATTTTATTTCGAAACATAATTTATCTGAAAATTCAAAATATCAAAACTGATTTGCATGTAAAAATAAATGAGAATTTTCTTTTAAATTACTGCATATTCAATACAATAGACAAAGGGATGGGAGGCAGGGGGGGGGGGGGGGGGTGGGGGGGGGATGGGGGGGGGATAGACGCAAATCCCACCCGGCAAATTAACAACATAATAAACGGCTAATTAAAGGTTCGAGTTACAGTCGCACGTTATACGAAACAAAACAATAAACAAAAATCAACACAACAAGTTACAGTTTTAGGAGTAATTTGTGTTTTATAAACTGTTATTTGCGTCGATGTTCCCCAGTTGAGAGCCCAACCCCCCTCCCACTATCTGATCAATGAGTATAAAGATAAATATAATGATGTAATGGACTTGTAGAATTGTTTAACTAAGGGGTGCAAAGGATTTTATTTTAAAACCTAAACATAATAACGCAATAGGATCACCCTAACTCCCCGGATTCCAACTTAGAAGTCACGGATATATCTGCGGTGCCTTTGACTCCTTTAATCCCGACTATCTTCGATTCCGTAATTGGAATAAAAGCAGCGCTGACATTCCGATTGTCCATTAATAGAATATTGTAAGTTTGGCAGGCCTTAGGGGTCGATAGAATTTCTAAACCAATTCCTAAGTTAATAAAATGGTTCCGCACAGAGGAATCTAGTTCTACCATTTTGTCTCCTGTTCCGATGATTAAAAGTTCAGGGCGGGGTGATAAAATAGAGAATAAACTTAAAGAAGAGAGGTTTATATCCTGAGGAGTGCCAACGTTCCAGCACAGTACAGCGGTTCCCCGGTGGACCATCACGCACGGGCCTACGACGTAGTTGTCCCCAACTATAAAGCCCTGGGGGCTGTACTCCAACACTGGGTTGATTCCCATCTCCGAGGGACGGAGGACTTCGTAGTTCCGGTCCATATCGATGTTGCCCATATCGTCTAGGGTGCTGTAAGGTCGGGGTGAAAGTCGGTCAGCCCACCATGTTGGGCGCGGGAGGAAGCGAGAGAGTTTGGGAGGTTTCGTTAGCAGTTTCATAGCTGGTTGACGACGATAGCATGTTGTGGAAACGTTTCTCTGGAGATTTAAACGCGTGGGTAGTATTCGAATACCAGATATATGGCACAAACACGGCATAAACGGTGACATTATCAGGTTATGGAAGAATGTCTTTCTACAGATTGTAAAACCAGAAAAAGGGACAAACCAAGTATAGTACAGGAAATCGGTACCGGTACAGTTCTAGGCCTACACTACCGGTACCATAACAGAGTAATGATAAGAAAGCTTATTTATTTATTACTACTTCCGCTGTTCCGTTCGCCACGCTACGCTTTTGTGGTGAGGTCATACATTAATTACGCCAAAATAATAACATTATTATCACTAGGCGTATACAATAAAAGTAATAGTAAATTGTCTTAGGCCGTTAGGCCAGGGATTACGCACAAAGTCTGACGACTTATTTCCAGTGCACGGAAGAAACTCCAGTACTCACTTAGCTACCACTTAAGGATGCAAGGCAGAGATGCGCCCTGGCTGGTCCCTTTAAAGCATTCGTGCCGAAACGAAAACTGCCCTGGCCCATGTGAGGGTCGAACCCACGACCTACGGGAGATGTGAATTGTGAATTCAATGCAACCACTACACCAAGAAGGTGGGATCTCATCAGTTCCATTAATGATCCACTAATTGCATTTTTGTAGTGCAGTAGTGCTGTTGTAGGCAAGTTAATAAAGGAGAGGGTTAAGCCCCGTTCACATCCAATGGTGCGTGAGCGGTAAAGTAGTCTGGCGGTATTGAAGCGGTAAGCCAGCGGTACACTACCCGTAGCCCGTTCACACCCAACGGTACCGTTGCGGTAACTGATTGTCTATTTGTCGACTGTGAATTCAACAGGAAATTACATTAATTGTTTAAATGGGCTGCGGTAAACCGCGCGGTTTAGCGCACAACTACCTGTTGGGTCGTTCACAGTAGGCGGGTGTACCGCTGCCCCTGCGGTACACCGCGCGGTGTACCGTTCCGTTGGATGTAAACGGGCCTTAACAGAGGCGGATGGGGGAACCAAAACAATAAAACAAAAGTTAACATGTGTTGGATACTGACGGATAAATTGGAAAATGCTGAGTGTTTGGCCTCACAGTACTACAGTCTGACAGTTCAGAAATCATGAAAACGTTATTATAACCAAAACAAAAAACTAAAGTCTATAGAACAAAACTAAAGTCTATGACAAATCAAATGGCATGGTTCATGGGTGATAGGGAGTTGTGGCGGCTCAATTTTGTCGACAAGCCGGCACAGCATTCTTAATATATATATATATGTAATAGATATATAATGCAGCTGCAATGCAGCATGGCATGACGATAGTAGTTGTAGTAGTTATGCCTTAAGAACTAAACTAAAGTCTATAAGAACTAAACTAAAGTCTATAAGAACTAAACTAAAGTCTATAGTACTTACAGGTTACAGTTTGACTTTTGGGAGTAAATCATCTATTATTTTTATTTGCGTATAATAAATTATTTATCCGGGGATTAATTTTGATTGTATCGAAAATCCATCCTATCTGCAAAACAAGGCCGGGGAACCAGGTCGAGCCGCTATTAGCATGTGTAGTGGAGAAATCAAGAGTGAAGGTACACAATTAGGTATCCTTGTAGAACGGTTAGACAAGAAAACGCGAATCTGTAGATCCAATAATATCTATGGTGTGCGCCCTGTACAAAATAACGAATAGTAATATTGATATGTCTATATGTTTATTTACTTACAAGCAGAGAATTCCAAGACAAATAAACAGTTTATTAAACACTGGTTCAGAAATCACAAGATTCACAGTCACAAAGTGCATAATTAATTAATGATAAACCTGGTATAAATAATGAAATTAATAATAAACTTTATATTAATTGTATACTTTTACAGGCCCCTTTCTCTTTCTATATTCGGTTTATAAGGAAATACATTTAGTGAACCGGCGACCCGCCGCCATTAATAATATTCCTATGGATGCGCTACCGCTACATCTGTGGACATTAACATAAATATAACATAGGCTAATACAAGTTTGCATAATTTTTGAAACTTAATGTGAACCAGTCTAACAAAAACTGTGAATTTAAGACAATAAATTGAAGTGAAAATTGCATATTATAATCATTATTATTGCACATTGTTAAATTCCTAACTGCATTATTATTGGGTCATTATTAAAATATTAATGGACGAGATATTACAGTATTAAAAATAAATGTAGAATAAAAAAAGAAATAGTGAGTCGCTCCTTGTTGAATGATTGAATAAGAAGCCGTATAAGTTATTCGTGTGACCGAGACAGTCGCTATTGGATTGATAGGATTGTGTAACGAAATATCTTGAGCATTCTGACACTTTATTGGGACACAAATTGTTGTCGATGGGTCACAATCAATGTCCCATCAATGGGTCAATGTCATGTAAATTCGCTAAGTTGCATAGTATTAAACAATCCGTACGATCACACCGCCATGACCATTGGTAGTTTACCGTGCGGTTTGTATCCATCTAAACGGAAATCATCGAACACGAATTCCTCTATCTCGTCCCTCTGAGAAAGTATCTCGACTTTGGGGAAGGTTCGCGGCTCGCGGGTCAGTTGAACCTTGAGCGCGTCCACGTGGTTCAGGTAGACGTGGTAGTCCCCCAGGGTGTGAACCAACTCGCCGGGACGGAGACCAGTCACCTTGGCAACCAGGTGGGTGAGGAGTGAGTAGGAAGCGATGTTAAAGGGGACGCCGAGACCCATATCGCCGGAGCGCTGGTACAACTGGCAGGACAACTCGCCGTCGGCTACGTAGAACTGGCAGAGACAGTGGCACGGGGGCAGGGCCATTATCGGTAGGTCCGCCGGGTTCCACGCGCTCATAATGATGCGTCTATCGGTTGGGTTGGTGCGGATCTTATGGACGACGTTGGCCAGTTGGTCCACCCCCTTACCGGTGTAGTTGGTGTGCATGTCGGTGTATTCGGCGCCGAAATGTCGCCATTGGAACCCGTAAACCGGGCCCAGATCTCCCGTGGCCCGGTCCACCAACCCCAGACTGTCTAGGAACTCACGGGAACTGGAAATTAAATTTATATCAGTTAATATTCCTTTTATATAAATGAATTTGAATAAAATTGTAAAATAAAAGAGGTAAACGTAAAATATAACCTTCGCTGGTAAATCTTCTACTTATAAGATGTACAGGATAAATATTAATTATAACACAAACGAAATGATAAAATTGAATTTACTCGCCAATTTAAACATTCCTTTGATAGATGATGGTGTTTGTTATTCGATTAATATTGAAATTTAATTTTTAAATGAATTTAATTTTCTAGAAAGACATGTGATTAATTGAATTCAGGTTTTTCTGCAATAATCATAACTCGTTTTGGTAACTTGTTCATTTACTAACCTACATAAGAAACAAATATAAGTCAATGAAAAATCAACAAATATACATACTGCAGTATGCAGTACTGTGTGGGTGCAGTGTGCATTTCCTTTGTCTCACATAGTTTTATAATGTGTAAAATCTACAATTCCTTCCTACTAATACAGCTACTTATAATACTGTAATAATATGTATATGTTTAAAGGATTTCTTACTCTTCTTAAACAATGATTTTAATAGTAGTTACAGAGTTACATCCGAACATAGACGTTGCTGCGTTGAACGATCGGTATAGCCTAGTTAGTATAAATAAATGTATGTAGGTCTCGTCTATATTATGTTAAAATAGGAACCTAATTAGATTAAATTATATTAAAGCGTAGGAACACTGCGTAACAATCAAACAGTGGGCTTTGTAATGCAGTAATGTATAAAGGAAAAGTCGAATAAAACTCACCTGTTACCATCCCAGATATGGATACCCTTATCCTGTAGTTCCTTTGCGTCGGTAGATCCTCGTATAAACCAGAGTAATTCCTCTGCGACCCCGCGCCAGAATACCCGTTTAGTGGTGAGCAACGGGAGTGTACCGTTACGTAGAGAGTAACGGGACTGCCCGCCGAATAGAGACAATGTCCCGGTACCGGTACGGTCCCCTCTCAACGAACCACGTGTCAGACAGTCGGATATCATATAAAGATACTGGTACTCCTCGTGGTTGGGAAGCGGTGACGGTAAGGCCGGGATATCGGTGGGATGACAACTCGGTTCATTAGTAGCGGGATTGTCAGGAATGTTTTTAATATCACCAGATAATTGACTTATATTCTCTTTGTTTTGTAATGTCGATTCAGTAGAAGACTTCCTTCCATCAGCGTTATTATGTGTGTCTCTGTCTCCGGTGGATAATAATAACTCTTCTGTTTGACCGGACGACATAATTTAGAATTTTGTATTTGATGTTTGATAGCCAGCACTAGCAGGCCAGGATGCAACAGTTGGGTTAGTCTGTTAGTCTAGTTTCAAAAGGTAGGCCTAAAGGCACGTAACTCCAAAAAGCAGAAAACCTCATTCTGAGATATCAAGCCTCAAAGGTTTTTTGTATGCGCTTTTAGTATGCTGTAGCTACTAGGTTTAAATTACGATTTTATTTTATTGCCTACCGTATGTACTGTATGTCGCTTTATTACCAAATTACGTGTTTATTCCTGATGCATATTCTTATGTATATTATTCATGGTTGTGTTATGCTTATATTGCTTGAATAGATGATTGTACATGTATATGCTCTCACAAGCTCAATTAAGTATGCCTACTCTTAATGATAATAATATTACTACCGTATGTATACTAACCATCACCACCTTCTGTTAATGCACCAATAGCCTTTACAGAAAGTGCCATAGATTTGATCTGTATTCTGTGTTTCTTGTAAATCTTCTTCAAGTTTTTCCTTTCCACATCTAAGTCCTCCAGGGTATCTTCATCCTCAGTTAATGGCTCTTCCGTTTCCGGTGACGGGGGTGGAGTTATAATCGCCGAAATATCTTCTGGTCCTCTTAACTAAAAATACAGTAGTAAATAAAATGTGTTTTATGGATTATATTACTTTTATTTATTTTTACTGATTTAATACTATTTAGTTTAAATATAATTGTTACCTGCCACCATAATTTGTCTGGTAATTGGCCCATGGTGGCTAATGCTCTCTCTTTAAGCCACCTCTCCCTCAGACGACCTGTTGCTGCACTTTTTTCTGTGAGTTGCTTCGAATGACGAACAGACACAAGATGGCGCTCCTCAGCCAGGAGTTTTGAAAGAACCTAGGATTATAATTTTAATTTTAATAATAATAATATTATGTTAGTATTTTGGGGTGAAATTTTAATTTGGTTACTGTTAGGTTCTGACCCCGTTAAGGGAGAAAACATCACTGACTTTTAATTGCAGTCCTATACATAAATTATATGCCACTTATCCCAAAATGTTAACATTAATTTGAGTCGTTAGTATTAACTGCAAGTTGTTAATGTTGCACATTATACCCCTAACTCTGATGACAACATACAGTATTTACATTACATCTGCACATTCAATGGTGAAGTACAGTACCGGTAATGTAGACTTTACAGCTCTGGTCGAGTTCTTTGTCATTAAAATTATAAGGTGAGTTGTTTTTTTTCTTAAAGCTTTTGTTCTAATGTTTTTAATCAACAATTTCAGTGTATACGACACGTATGTAGGCCTACTGTAAGTCTATACTTAATACATTCATGCAATGCATATGAATAGTGCTGTAGTATAGGTACTGTACATAGTTACAGTTTGAATAGCTACAGTGCATTCACTCCCCTGGCATTGAACAACCATTACACGGCATTCTTCTAATTGTCTTTCCAATTCTTTTATATTTTCTTCCTCAGAGAAACCGCGAATGACTTGCCGGAACTGTAAACTCAGTTGATACTGTTTCTCTCGAATTAGATGCTTCTGTGTGGAGAGATATTATGGGCTGTGTTAACGTCTACTAGAAGAGTCTCTTCGAAATGTCCAGTATAAAAAAATCTAAAATTCCTGCTTTCTATGAAAATTTTGTAGAAAAACAGCATTGCGCGATGCGGCGGCATCATATTTTAACTGCAAGGGGAAACTTGTTGACTTAGCGATCTCGTTTTTAACCCTTCGAGGGACATGTGAAAATTAAAACCTCATATTCTTCACATGGGCGAAAGTATATGTTTCAAAAGATTTACAATTCTAATTTGGGAGGTAAAATACTAGTAGTGCCTACCAGGTCTACAAAAATAGAAGTGCCTACCAGTGTATAAGACTGCATCAAACACTCTTTTTAAATGTTGTGAAACTTTTGTAGCCAAAATAATAATAAAGTTAATAACACGGGTTCTTATAGCTCAAATTTTGCTCGTAATCATTGTTAATTTTGTCGATTTTCTTGAGCGATATGCATTTTTATTTACTGTACTCTCACTTACATGTTCTTCCAAAATTTTGTTTATAGAAACTTTACTGAGGCCCTCCTCGTCTAATATTTCCGACATTATAACCTCATATTGTATATAAAACCAGTATTGTTATAATTTGTTATAACTGCTATATTATATAATATTATATTATAACAAACAACTGGCTGTATACTACTGTATTTCCTAATAAAACAAACTGTTGAAACTCAAAGGATAAAACATTGCTGTATTTGTTTCTCTAAGTAAGTATTAAAATTTAGTTATCAAGTTTTGCCAACAAACTATCAATCACCACTTACTGGCTATTAAAACTTTATCTACCCTTACCGTATCTATTGACCCTGCCAATAATGTACAGTCGCCAGGCAACTTAGTATGGAATATTATAAATAACATAAGCGGGAATTTCAAAATATTGGATCATTACAGTCCAGCTCCATCAGTCTGTCAGTCTGACAGTTATTACAGTATTACTGTACAGTGTGAGGAGGCATTGCACATTGTGTACCGGTACCGGTATAAATTTGATTTCCTAGTATTCCTAACTCTCGTTTATTATTGTTTCAGTCCCTTTCAAGTTTCAAGTTCAACAAGTCCCTGAGTTGAGTAGGACTACCTTGACACCTCATCTGATATCCCTAAACTTCTGTACAACAATACAGCAGTAGGCCTACAAGAGAACCGGTAACAGCATGTTGTAGTTGCACTTACTACAGTACTACTGTCAGATCAGAGTCAGACACTCAGACAGTGGGCCTACCTGGAGTATTTTCCCGGATCTTAAATGACAAATTGCTGAAATATTCAGATATATTTACAGTCCGTTTCCGTTAGTTGGAGTTCCAGTTCCAGATCCAGGATCAAGTCAGCCAGTCTGCCAGTTCTGCAGTTCACTACACTCACGACTCACCCGGTAACCTCTGCCTAGC
The DNA here is from genome assembly GCA_032718475.1 of Nemertoderma westbladi. Lineage (NCBI taxonomy): Eukaryota > Metazoa > Xenacoelomorpha > Nemertodermatida > Nemertodermatidae > Nemertoderma > Nemertoderma westbladi. Next base: position 17,811 of record JAUCBJ010002255.1, on the reverse strand, counting down.
CGGAGCTTATAATTAAATGCAGGATGGAATATTCATCATATAACAGAGGTAAACTTCGACTAAAGAAAGGCAAAGATGAGGAAAGGCCGCGTCATCGTAAGAAACGCAAATCCGATAAACCATCGCACAAAAGCGCAGCGGATTCGGTGCCGGATCCGGATGCAGAATCCCACGGGGGTTGGTGGGCGGTGGGGCGGTTCGCCGATATCGGATCGGTGTTGGCGATAGAGAGCGACGAACCATACAGGTACTGGCGGGCCGAGGATAACGGGGACATAAAGCTGGGACCCGTGAGGGTTGCCGCTAATAAAGTGGCAGCAGAGGGAAATAAAGGAGAGGCAGAGGGAAATAAAGTAGAGACAGATGAGGGAAGTAATGTAACGTCGGAGGGAAATAAACTGATTAGAGATCAACATAAAATTGATGCAGAAGAAACCGAGGACGATAAGGAAGTATTAGAACTAACCAATGGGGGGCCGTCCCCAGAAGAACAGTTTACTGTTATTAAGATTGGCGAAAATAAACTAGCTCTAAAATCCGGCTATGGGAAATTCCTGAGCGTAACTCCCCATAGCGTGGTAACAGGAAGGAGTGAGGCTATAGGGAGCAGGGAGCAATGGGAGCCGGTGTGGGAGGGGGAAAAGGGAGCGGTTCTAGCGGCTAATAATAACTTCGCGTCTTTTAATCAGCGAACTGGGGAGCTGGAAGCTAAAAGCAATAACGCAGGGAGCAGGGAGTTTGTTACTTTGAGAGGCGACCCGAGCGTGCCAGGGAGCAAGGGGAGTAAACGAAGCAGGGAGGAGTTGGAGGAAGAGGGTTTAGTTGCTGGGGATCTTGGCGAGTGCGAATTGGCGTATGTCAAACGGTTTCAAAGTTTCCAAGATCGAAGGATTCGAATTAACCCAGAAAGTCGGAAGTTCTTAGAAGATGCGAAGAAATCAGGTGATTTACATGAACTATTGTTGGACAGGAGAGAAATGATGAAGTCAGATAAATTCTGTAAATGATTTCTAGGGTTGTTATTTATTTCTTGCTTTCCTTTTAAATAGTCTCTGTGAACGTTACTAAACGATTTACTGTAAATGTGGCATACATGTTGACACCTTTACTGACCTTGACTTAAATTAATATTATAAAGTCATAGGGGTTAAAAAAAACTTTCCTTTTTTGTCAATAATAATAATTTATTATATACGTGGGAAAAAAAGTATAACTTTTTAGAGTAGAGGTTAATAGTATAAAGTAGAATTAATTTAATAAAGGGTCGAAAGAATATTGAAAAAAATGTTCGACGTTTTTTTCCCATGTAATACGTAATTTTATTCTTAAATTGGTACTTTTTTGTTGCTCAATTCTAATAAAAGATCGAGCGATATATTGTTACAAAATAAATTGAACTGCAGTATTTTTCTATAATATTGCTTCCATAGTTAATGGATTCAAATTACTGTACTCTTCAACTCCTGATGCTGTCTTACTCAATGTTAAATAATTTAGTGTTCTCGAATAAGTAATATACTTTAACCTAGTAGAGCCGCATTCGCCTGGCAGACTCTAAAATTGCAATTTTTGAGTGTGTATGGATTTTACTAAATTAGGCCTACTTGCAAACATTTTATACTTCAATGCTCCTTTAACACATGTATTAAAATTTGAGAAATACCACCAAAACGTAATTTACTTTTTTCTCCGGGAAAAAAAGTAAAATCAGTGCAATCATATTGGTTACTTTTTCCCTAGGGAAAAAGTATCGTTAAAAAAAGTATCGTAAAAGTAAACGTTTCTCACGATTTTGGGGTATAATCGAGCGAAATGTAACAATTTAAGGGGGGAAGGGGGGGGGGAAGTCCTTAGTTGACTAGAAATATTCATCCCCTTATTTAGGAGATTCCATTGCATTTTATCCAAATTAATTGATGTTTTACACACTTGTATACAATTGCGGGATAAAATATTTCAACATTTTTTTTTAATTCAAATTTTTTACCTAATTAACATAATTTATGCAATTATTCAAAAAATTGCAAAGCTCCCACGATTTACAATTAATTTTAATGAAATTTTATGCATGTCCGGATTACCTTACACGATGAATCCTATAGACAGGATTTTGATATTATGTACCGTTTTCATTTTACAGCTAATTTTCAAAAATTACAACCAAAAAAAAAACACGAAAAATTCCAGAAAATCTCGAAAAATGAAGAAATATTTAGTTAAAATTATGGATAAACTCAAAATTTCAAAAATTTGTCTATACAATAGTTTCAACATCTAACACCAACTTTGTATAACAAAATTCAGCGATTTATATTATTGATTCTGTTGTAAAAAGCCTTTGTAATTTGAAATTTATAAATTGCATTCGCCAGAAAATGCATTTAAAGTTTATGGTTAGGGTACTGTAATTTAATTAAATTTAAATGTTAAAATGCACATAATAAAATATAATAAAATTGTTAATATTCCATGGATTTAAATAAATTTGGTATTGTCTGAAAACTAATCAAAAATGTAATTTAATGATCATCCAACAATATCACCTAAACATATATTTAACGATTTTGTGGTAAAAAAAGTGATGTTTTTATTTACCCCAAAATGGGGTAAAACAAAAACAAGTGTGGGTAAATAAAAAAAAGTTTAAAAAACATTTTTAAAAAGTTTAAAAAACATTGTTAAAAAGTTTAAAAAACATTTTTAAAAAGTTTAAAAAACATTTTTAAAAAGTTTAAAAAACATTTTTAAAAAGTTTAAAAAACATTTTTAAAAAGTTTAAAAAACATTTTTAAAAAGTTTATTATAAGTTTTTATTATTAGCCACAGGTGTACCGGTAGTGGTTAACTATCAGTAATGGATCATACTAAAACATAATCTTTAAATATACGGGTCCGCACAGTAAATTCACGAGCGAATTTACTTGAATTTACGTGAAATATTTTTTTTTAATTTAATCCAGAATAACAATTTGAATATGAAATGGCTTGGTTTGGTTTGCCTCTGTTACTGGCTATAGGCCTTACGGGCCCCTCTGGTTCAGAGGCCCTTACGCACGCCATGATAATTAATAATTTTAACTGTAAGGGATTGATGATATATTTCCGAAAATGTATTATATTAATAATTTTTAACATAACAATAAATGAAATATTATATTAATATAATAATAGTTCAAATAATAATGTTATTCAATTCAATACAGTAATATTCTTATTATATAATGTCATTATTTTTATAACATTTTTTCTTGTACAGTATTATTGTAGGAGGCCCCCTTGTTGTGGGAGGAAACTTCGTTCGCGTCCAATATTCGCCCGGAGCAATCTTCGCCCTCAAAATGAGCAACTATCGCCCAGCGGAAACCTTCGCCCGTAGACAATCTTCGCCCGCGAGCAACCTTCGCCCTCTGAACAATGATTGTTTTGGTTAGAAAAAGCCGTCTCTGTAACCTGCTCTTTTCCCTCAATTGGTAACAACATTGTTTATTGTTTTGGTTAGAAAAAGCCGTCTCTGCAACCTGCTCCTTTCCCTCATTTGGTAATTAAAATTGTTACTAACACAAATCTTATTGGGCGAAAGGTTGCACACGCGGGCGAAGGTTTCCCCCGGGCGAAGGTTGGACGCGGGCGAAGATTGCACCCAACCGATCTACTTTTCTGGCAACCAACTCATGGAAAGCGTAGTCGTGGACGACCGGCCATAACATATATAGATCAACTTGAAAGGGATACTGAACTTGGGAGAAACGAAATTGCGACAACTATGGAGAATCGGGAAGCCTGGAAGGATCTCACTTCCACTGTCCGAGCTCGCACGACCTAGTAGTAGTAGTAATTTACCCTTTCAAAATCTTCGTTTCTACACTGCTGCGCTGTACCGGTATCCTCCATAGAATCTATGGGCAAAATATGAGGCATTGAGACACCCTCTATCCATCAAGCTATCCAACACATCATATATGTGAATATGTATTGACGTCAGCAAATTGCTTGCTGGGAAACTGAAAGTTCCTTGTAAATTTCCTCTATTCAAACAGCTTTCCTTGCCTCACTCTATATTCCTAGGGAGTTTGGAATTATTATGAATTATCATACCACTTACAGAAATACATTGATTTAATGGGATTTCTGTAGCATTATTAGAAAAGTAATATTATTACTTTAGCTTAGGTATTTTTCGCTTGAGGCATTGACCTGGGAAACTTATTATTGAAAAATAATTAAATATCATTACTGTATCGACATTTTAATAAGATAAGTTTTAATATTTCTGACAAAAATTGGGTCGGATGCATTCATTATCTTAAATCTTCTTTGTTCTTTGTCAATACCTTCGTGCCATCAATCGCACACACTGTTACCGTATGTGTCTTTGGGTTCGGGTGCAGATTAAGAGGGGGTTTGGAGGGGAGGAACTGTCAGTCCTTCATTTATTGAGTTCTATACTGGGTGGTACAGTGGCGGATACAAGGGGGGGGGGGGGGGGGGGGGGCTTGGGGGGCTCAAGCCCCCCCCCCCCCCCCCCCCCCCCCCCCCCCCCCCCCCCCCCCCGAAATTTGGCAGCTTATATTTAAGTAACTCCATAATGATGCAATGTTACAGTTACAGCTATTACTTCTAGGATGTAGGACAGTGATTGTAGCGACAAGCGGGTTCATGAGTACAGATTTAATTGCTGAATGGCTCCCGCGGGAAATTTGAATTTAACTTAAAGTTGCAATTTCGGCTCTAGGGCTAGGCCCACATTCAGATTGTCTGTACCTGTACCATACCGATTAACAGATTAAAGAAGGTTTACACTATCAAATTTGAATTTTACTTGTTTCGGTTTCGGCTTTAGGCCTACTTTGTCGGATTGTCTGTACATTAAAGCAAATTTACGGTATTAGTAATGTTATTTTTACCGGTAGGCTAACGTCTAATTTATGTTGATACTGGAATAGCGGAATAGCCTATGGCATAAAGTACCATAGTGCATCCGCCGAAGACGTTTGTAGTTGCAATATTTATATTTGGAATGTAAATGTACATGTACAAGGAGTAGCCACAACATCAGACGATATCAGTATCAGATGATACCGACCGGCAAATGTTATTGTATTTATCCAGTTTCCTAGCAACGCACATTCCTTACTTAATTTGTACAGTACAGATAGTAGGCCTAGTGCAGAAATTGAAACAAGTGAAATTAAAAAACTAGAAAGACAGCAAGCTAGCTATAAGAAGACCGTCCACAGATAAATGCCGTCTATGGGGGAATATTTGTTATATATAAATAATATATTTATATATTATTATATTATTATTTTATATATTATTTATTATATATTTATATTATATATATTTTTTATATTCAGTTTAATTTTCAATGGTTTACTAAAATTTTCGCCTGTCACCAATGATTGAAATGGCCAAGCCCCCCCCCCCCCCCCCCCCCGAAAAAAAAAATCCTGGATCCGCCACTGGGGTGGTAGCTATTTATGCTCAAGATTTTTTTTGTAAACATGTAAGTTCTATACTGGGTGTTAGCAATCGTTAGCTGGAAATGGATTGTTTTCGGCTGGAACCCAGTTCAAGAAGCGAACTGGAAAGCTATGGACTCATAGTGGACCCAGTGGTCACAAGTCCCAGATAGACCATATTCTGTTTCGTAGGAAATACAGGAGCTCTATACAAGACTGTAATGCATTTACACTTCGACCCTTCTCCAGTGATCACCGCCTTATTGTGGCCAAGGTAAGACTTAGTCTGCGTGCTAGCAGAACAACGAAAGCTGCCTTGCCGCGGCATGACTGGTCATCTCTGTTACTGTTGCAACAGCCAAGTGTGAGATCCAGCTTCACACTACAGCTGAGCAACAGGTATGAGGCTCTTGCCTCTGAGGCGGCAGATCACTGTGTGGGCTATACTGCCTTTACAGAAGCAGTTAAGTTAGCAGCTGCAGAAACAGTTCCTGTATACCCTCGAAACAGGAAAAGGGCCCCCTGGACTGACAACAAAATTCAGAAGTGCCGAAATGACCTTCATAAGGCGCTGAAAGAGTCCCGACTCAAACAGACTACAGCGGCCAAGAATGCAGTTAATGCTGCATCTAGGTCCCTGAACAGGCAGTACTCTGCTAATCTACAGGAGCTAATAAACCAACAGGTTGATGCCATCAATGATGCTGACGACAGCAGGCAATCATCCCAGGCATGGAAATCGATCAATCTGCTTACTGGGCGGAAAAGCCAACCAACCACCAAGGTTAAGGCTGAATCACCAGCCGATCGCCTCAATGGTTGGAAAGCCCACTTTGAAAAGCTCCTCAATAATGACAGGGTATTGCCTGATAACTTTATAGAAGTAAAAGTGTCTGAGTCTGTACTCCCAGATATTCCCATTGGCGATATCTCCTTTGCAGAAGTGAAGGCTGCTGCAAAGAGCATTAAGACCAATCGTGCCAGTGGAGTAGATGTTGTTCCCCCTGAGGTCTTTAAAATACCTGAGTGTTTAAAGCTCATCTATCCCATCATAGTAGACATGTACCGAACAACAAGTGTCCCACAAGAAATGAAAACAAATAAGTTGGTGCCAGTTCCCAAGAAGGGCAACCTAACACTATGGTTCTTTTCGGGGAATCTCATTGATCTCGATTGCTGCAAAGCTATACAATAGGATTCTATTAAATCGCATCAGGGATCCCATTGAGAGACTGCTCCGTGGAAATCAGAATGGGTTCCGTAAAGGTCGTGGGACCATGGAGCCCATTTTGGCACTTAGAAGGATAATTGAAGAGTTATCAAAAAATAAAGACAGGCATCTGGCTGTTATCTTTGTTGACTTCTTCAAGGCCTTTGATTCAGTCTCTCGCTCACGTATGTTCAGCATACTTTCATTATATGGGATTCCTGATGAAATTATTGCAGCAATCAGATCAGTATACGATGGTTCGACAACATTTGTGTCTACTGTTGACGGTGACACAGAACCATTTGAAGTGTTATGGGGCGTCCTCCAAGGAGACACACTTGCACCATTCTTGTTCATTATTGTGGTTGACTATGTTCTACGCATGTCCTTAGATCATTATAATGATGATGGGGTGATGATAACTCCACCTACTGGCTCCAGAAGTCGAGGAAATCCTGCCAAGTACCTAACTGATCTAGACTTTGCTGATGACTTAGGAGTACTCTCAGAATCATTAGAGGGAGCCCAACGGCTCCTCAGCTCATTAGAACATGCTGCTTCTAGTGTTGGTCTTTTTATTAACTCCAGAAAGACCAAAATTCTGACAGTTAACTTTGAAAGTCCTCAGCAAGTCTCTGATCGGATGAGCATAAGCTCAAAGGATGGTATGCTTGAGCATGTGGACGACTTCTGTTACCTGGGATCATGGATCCGGAAGTCAGGTGAGGACCTTCGAATACGTAAGGGAAATGCATGGGCAGCCTTGAATAGGCTTTCCAGGATTTGGAAGTCACCGAGAATTAATCGGAAACTTAAGGTCCGATTATTTAGAGCAGCAGTAGTTCCAGTACTCCTCTATGGGAGTCCATGCTGGGCTCTAACTGCTGAGGACACCAAATCTCTGGATGGCACATTCACAAGAATGCTACGCCGGGTTCATTGTGTCAAGTACAATGCACACATCTCCAACCTGACACTATATAACATTGGAGGTGTCTCATTGGTTCCCCCAAGCTTGACACTAGAACAAAATCGCCTCCGCTTTGCAGGACATTGCTTTCGCCGTGAGGACCAGCCAGTGCATAATCTTGTACTTTGGCAGCCTCATGGAGTGAATAAGCATGGTGGACAGCCCATGACTTTCTTGAGACGCATCTTAAAGGACACTGGCCTTGAAGATGCGGATGATCTAGCAAATGTCATGGGTGATAGGGAGTTGTGGCGGTGCAATTTTGTTGACAAGCCGGCACAGCATTCTTAAAAATGCAGCTGCAATGCAGCATGCCGATCCTAGTAGTAGTAGCAATCGGGGTGTTTTGCATAATTTATAACATGTCTCAAAGTGAATAAATCAACTATCCAGAATCAGCCTGGGCAAGAATCGACAACATGTTGGTCACATTGGGGGGAGTAGTGGTGCCATTGTCATAGATTCCATCCATAATTAACTCATATATACTGACTTGACTTGATGTTACCAGATTGATATTCGTTCTGAAAGATAATATTTAGTCCGGGGTACTAATTTTGGAAATATAATATGAGTTCAGTTACACTTGCAGGCTTCTCATTTCACTTTAAATTTCTTGTAATTGACATAAAATGTTATTACGGCAACTTAATGCAAAACATTGTGCATTCGTATAACAATGATATCCGTTAATTGGAAACTCAACATTAAATGAAGAGTATAGGCCATACAACGGTACAAGCTTGGTGAACGATTTGCCATTAACAATTCATCCTTTTATTACTCTCACAATCTCATCATATGTTATTGAACGGTGACGTGGAACACGCCGCCGGCTCTACCTTACTGTGTGACAACCGCTAGTAATGGTAAACTAGGTGAATTGTGAATGCCATAGCCAAACTCATGGACAGGAGCTGGTTTCTCCAGGAAATTAACTCAAACTAAAGCAGCTCATATAAACGAGGAAATTACATTTTCTCCATAGAAATAGCAGCAAGCTGGTACTGGGTTGTTGGGTATGAACTTGCTATTATTATAATTACAACTAAAGCCCATGTCAATGTCATGGAATCCATAATGTGTATTAGGCCAGCCGCGCTGCCATTCGGTTCAAAGGATTCTTGTTCCGCAATGTCACCCCCCCCCCCCCCCCCCCCCTCCAGAATTTGTACAACATTTTAAAGTCTGGTGTTAATGGGTTAGTAAATCAAATATATGAGTTAGTATGGGGCAGGAAAAACTGAAGTTCTAGTCCAAACATATTTGATTCTATAATGGACGCCCTAAAAGTCGACTAGTCGCGGATTATATGATTTTATCTTAATCATGGGAGTGCGATGCGACTTGTATTTGATATTAGTCTCAGGACAGGTAAAACTCCAGTTCTAAGCAACATGTGCTAAGCTGTGCCGTGGCCATTAGAGCTACCTATGTTGTGCGATTGCCGTGCTTGGGAAAGACATCCGTGCCATACAATGCAATCCTTTTCGTTTTATCCGTGACAGACATAGAAATGAACCACGAAATCTACCGTAGAGTTACACATCACCATGGCTACGGCCGCGAATTAACCCATCAATCTCTAGCACCTGCTGCCTGGAACGAGGAAGCTCATTCAAGGTTCGCTCCAACCCGTTTATATAACCACACCTCATCAACGCAATAAGTAAAGTAGCCTCGTTCGTCGCGCATACATAATCAATAGAATTACTCTCAAACACCCGAGGCAGATTGAAAGGAGGTGAGATGGAGGGGATGATGGGGTGATGATATTGTGGATTTATATCCTTCCAACAACTATATTATAACATTTACTCTTCAGTATATTCAGACACATGAAGTAAAGTAACGAAAGTTATAAAAAATACATAGGTTAATAAATAAATGTTTCGTAATAATCAATTCTACTTCAAAAATTGCAAAACAAAGTAATTTTAAAATAATATTGACAACGGTGGAGTAGAACATTATTACAAATCCATTTCATGGTAATAATAACATATAATTATATAAAATCTGCATGGAATTTAAAGGAATATTGTAATGTTACTCAATCATTATATTAACTACCGGGGGTCTAAAGAAGGATTGTATTACAGTTAATTCTACTGTACAAATTACAAAATTCATAGAACTTTACATTTTTGGAATCCTTGCAACGGAATTAGGTTAGTTATTATGGTTGAAAAATATAGTCGGGAGAATAAAAAACGCAGTATAAATAATGCGAAACTGCAGAGAATAATTGCGAATATAATAATAGCGGTAGTTACTTTGACCAACTATCGTGTGTCATGTAATTTTCCCCATTTAACATTTAAAGTGCTTGAAAATTTGAATTACGTAAAAACTATTTAATAGCAGCTTTAGCAGCACTAGGAACAGTAGCACTTTATACAGAGTGACAATCCGATTGCTTTGTTTCACGAAGGAACACAACGAGTGAGTGCAAATAGAGATACGAGGATAAGAATAAAGTATTTCTAACAAGTATGCATGTAGCTTTATTCCAAAATATTACTTTAATATCAATAAAACTTAGTATGTTGAGTGGTACCTGGTACCAAAAATAACGGAATACGAGAATAGCAATCAGGGAGGTGGGGTGGTATACAACAGTCTGTAAATAGTGGACGATAACCAAAGTTTAACATTTTGGAATAAAAGAATATCAACCTGTAACCAGAATCCCACGTTATTATACATTGTATTTGTATAATATAAAACACGAAGCAAACAATAATTGTATTACATTAATACACAGAGAGGCACCGAGACAAAAGTGATACACTGAAATTAAAAAATTGTCAATTATAGGAAAGGGGCAGATGACAGTGGCAAGTGGCATGTTATTCCAACCAAAACACTAAACGATAATCAATACCACAGGTTTTACTCGTAACTAGCTGTATATTTGCGTCGACTTTCCTCTGTAGAGGTTCAATGATAACGGTGTAAAGAGTTCCACATATTATCTAGCTAGGCTATACAAAGTAAACACTGAATTATTTAAAACATATAATTTTGCCAAGTGAAATCACTATAATTAATCAAACTACTGCACCGATTAAAATAAGTAACGGGGTTAATGAAACGAAAATATATTATATTATGGCTTCACTTGATGATCACCGTGTAAATTTTTTTCTTAGAGCCAATTAATTGCTGTTGTTATTACAGTTGGTATCACACAGTTGGTACGCAGTCACATACAGTTGGTAATCAATTTAAACAATAATAATTATTAACTTTAGCCTATTGAATAGGTTTAGTATTTGAAAATGATTCACAACTTAAAAAGTTAGAGCTGTCAATTTGGTTTTCAAAACGAAAAGTCGTGTTGTCAGCGCGTAGAGATAAATATGATGGATCATATTTTATGCTTCCGAAAATAAAATTTCCTTCCATCAACCCCGGTGCGTGGATCTACAAGGACGCGTCTAGGTTGGCCTCTTCTTCTAGTAAACAAAGGAACTTCGGTACCCGGGTGGAATCGTCGCATTGTCGAGCCATCTCGATTAGAAATAAAAGTTTCTTTATCCCAACCCAACATTTACGGCCACTGAGTTTCGGCTTCAAAGCCTCGAACTGATTCTTCGAGAAGCAATCCAAGTGTTGGAGAACTATAACGATCTCCTCACCGCGACTTAGATTACTGCAATGCAACGTGGTACTGAACGCGCTAACCATATCCATTTCCTCTAGAACATCGCGGTGGTTGGTGGTTCCGATGATTAGCAACTTGCGACCGGACGGGGGTGGCTTCTTCAGGAGAACCAGCAACGTCTGTAGGACCAGATTGGAGAACCTGGGCCCGATCTTAACGTAGTCTAACAATCTCTCGATTTCGTCGACTATTATGAGACTCAAGGTGCTCTTATAGGCGTCGTCAAACACCTTCTTGATCGCGTTGGACTTGGCGACCTCACTGAAACCAATCATGGACTCCGGCGAACAGATTTTAACGAACGGAAAGTCGGAATCCATGCCGACTTTAGAGGCCAACGCGGTTTTACCGCTGTTCGGTGGACCTTCTATTAATACGGACACCAACGGAGTTAATTCGCTCGATTTAACCTGCAGTGAACAAGTTGTTAAAAATGTTATTTAATAAATTAATTTGAAATAAAATCACTCTGAACAGTTTTCTCCACCCGCACAGAACCGCTCATTAACATATTTTATGTAGAAAAGGATAAAAATCAAAACTACCTAGAAGGCGGGTAATAACTCAGGTGGTTCTGCGCTGGGCCTGCAATCTATTGGTTGTAGGTTCGAGCCCAGCCCGGGTCCACACAGCCTTTCATCAGGGGATGATAAAATGAGGACCAGTTGAATTACTGGGAGTACAACTTGGGATAGGAGTAGCGCCCACCCCTACCTTCGGGTAGCAGATAGGAGTAGCGCCAACCCCTACCTTCGGGTAGCAGATAGGAGTAGCGTCCACCCCTACCCTCGCTCGGGTAGCAGATAGGAGTGGCGTCCACCCCTACCTTCGTGTAGCAGATAGGAGTAGCGCCAACCCCTACCTTCGGGTAGCAGATAGGAGTAGCGCCAACCCCTACCTTCGGGTAGCAGATAGGAGTAGCGTCCACCCATACCCTCGCTCGGGTAGCAGATAGGAGTGGCGTCCACCCCTACCTTCGTGTAGCAGATAGGAGTAGCGCCAACCCCTACCTTCGGGTAGCAGATAGGAGTAGCGTCCACCCCTACCCTCGCTCGGGTAGCAGATAGGAGTGGCGTCCACCCCTACCTTCGTGTAGCAGATAGGAGTAGCGCCAACCCCTACCTTCGGGTAGCAGATAGGAGTAGCGCCAACCCCTACCTTCGGGTAGCAGATAGGAGTAGCGCCAACCCCTACCTTCGGGTAGCAGATAGGAGTAGCGCCCACCCCTACCTTCGGGTAGCAGATAGGAGTAGCGCCTACCCCTACCTTAGTGTAGCAGATAGGAGTAGCGCCAACCCCTACCTTCGGGTAGCAGATAGGAGTAGCGCCAACCCCTACCTTCGGGTAGCAGATAGGAGTAGCGCCAACCCCTACCTTCGGGTAGCAGATAGGAGTAGCGCCCACCCCTACCTTCGGGTAGCAGATAGGAGTAGCGCCTACCCCTACCTTAGTGTAGCAGATAGGAGTAGCGCCAACCCCTACCTTCGGGTAGCAGATAGGAGTAGCGTCCAACCCTACCCTCGGGTAGCAGATAGGAGCAGCGCCAACCCCTACCTTCGGGTAGCAGATAGGAGTAGCGCCCACCCCTACCTTCGGGTAGCAGATAGGAGTAGCGCCAACCCCTACCTTCGGGTAGCAGATAGGAGTAGCGCCCACCCCTACCCTCGGGTAGCAGATAGGAGCAGCGCCAACCCCTACCTTCGGGTAGCAGATAGGAGTAGCGCCCACCCCTACCTTCGGGTAGCAGATAGGAGTAGCGCCAACCCCTACCTTCGGGTAGCAGATAGGAGTAGCGCCCACCCCTACCTTCGGGTAGCAGATAGGAGCAGCGCCAACCCCTACCTTCGGGTAGCAGACAGGAGTAGCGTCCAACCCTACCCTCGGGTAGCAGATAGGAGCAGCGCCAACAACTACCTTCGGGTAGCAGATAGGAGTAGCGCCTACCCCTACCTTAGTGTAGCAGATAGGAGTAGCGCCAACCTCTACCTTCGGGTAGCAGACAGGAGTAGCGTCCAACCCTACCCTCGGGTAGCAGATAGGAGCAGCGCCAACAACTACCTTCGGGTAGCAGATAGGAGCAGCGCCAACCCCTACCTTCGGGTAGCAGACAGGAGTAGCGTCCAACCCTACCCTCGGGTAGCAGATAGGAGCAGCGCCAACAACTACCTTTGGGTAGCAGATAGGAGTAGCGCCTACCCCTACCTTAGTGTAGCAGATAGGAGTAGCGCCAACCCCTACCTTCGGGTAGCAGATAGGAGTAGCGCCCACCCCTACCTTCGGGTAGCAGATAGGAGCAGCGCCAACCCCTACCTTCGGGTAGCAGACAGGAGTAGCGTCCAACCCTACCCTCGGGTAGCAGATAGGAGCAGCGCCAACAACTACCTTCGGGTAGCAGATAGGAGTAGCGCCTACCCCTACCTTAGTGTAGCAGATAGGAGTAGCGCCTACCCCTACCTTAGTGTAGCAGATAGGAGTAGCGTCCAACCGTACCCTCGGGTAGCAGATAGGAGTAGCGCCCACCCCTACCTTCGGGTAGCAGATAGGAGCAGCGCCAACCCCTACCTTCGGGTAGCAGACAGGAGTAGCGCCCAACCCTACCCCCGGGTAGCAGATAGGAGCAGCGCCAACAACTACCTTCGGGTAGCAGATAGGAGTAGCGTCCCGTCCACCCTTACCTCCAGCTTCGGTCGACTGTTTGCTTTGATTGAATAGACAGAAACTATCTCGATGTCTGTAATCTGACTAGATGTATAACATACTAACCTGTTGGATCAGTAGGTTTCCGTCTTCGAGTAGGGCGGGAATGGACGGGCTGAAGTTGATGATCCCGTTGATAATGTACATCTCGAACTGTTCCGCAGAGACACCGAAGGCCGGCTTGATGTCGTTCTCCAAGGCGTTGAGGAAATCGCCCCGGAAAACCTTCATATTCTCCGCGGCTTCGTAATCCACGTCCACCTTGTTCACATTCACCATCCGATTCATCGCGGTGCTCTGCGCGCACCGAACCAAACCCTCGATCTCCGCGCCGCTAAAGTTCTTCGTGAGCACGGAGAGTTCGGCGAGGTCGACGTCCTCCGAGAGGTGCTTGGAGTTGCGCATCCTGGAGCAGTAGATGTCGAGGATCTGTAGACGGCCCTTCTCATCGGGGAGACCGATCTCCATCTGGATCTCCATGCGGCCAGGTCGCAGCAACGCGTCGTCGATGAGATCCCGTCGGTTTGTCATCCCGATGACGAGGATGTTGTTGAGTTGGTCGACGCCGTCGATCTTACTGAGCAGCTGATTGACGACGGTGTCGTGTACCCCGGTGCCGCCCCCGCCTCCACCCCGCTGCTTACATATCGCGTCTATCTCATCAAAGATAATGATATGCAACCCGCTCTGGTTGCCGCAACGCTTCTGCTCCTCTTCCGCCTCCCCGAAGAGCTTCCGGATGTTGGCCTCCGACTCTCCCACGTATTTGTTTAGGATCTCGGGACCGTTGACCACCTTGGGCTCTCGGGCGTGCAGCATCATCCCTATCGTTCTCGCCATCAACGTCTTCCCGGTCCCCGGGGGACCGAACAGCAGCAAACCGCGGACGTGTTTCATCCCGATCTGCTCCACGATCTCGGGTGGGAATACGCGACTAGCGAACGCGCGACGGAATATATCGTTAAACTGTTTATCTAAGCCTCCGATTCCCATCTTCTTGAAGTCCCAATCCGGGTTAATTATATTTTGCCGCGCCGTTTTTCCCCGAGATTTCCCCGTGAGAACGATCGGGGATCCTTCCGCCTTCTCGAATATGATCACGCTGTTCGGAAAAGACACCCCGAAGCGAACCTTACGAGGGGCGCTCAACTCGTTCTTCTTTACGTTGGAAACATCAACCGCCTCCAAGGAAGAAACCGTCGCCAAAAGGGTTCGCTTACCGGGTAACGGGAAGGCCAATAGTTGACCTTCCATAAAGGCCTGATCGTGGAATAACATGTTGAATTCCCGCGCCATTTCATCTGTATTGAAAGGTTCCTGAGTGGCGGATTTCTTGTTAATAAAATCGACCTGCAACGTTACCATAGCCAAATAGTCGCTACTCTTAAACCTGATAGGTTCGACTCCGATCTCTTGCCCGAACGTCAGCTGCAACCATCGCCGTTGCGGTAAACTGAACCCGACGCAGTTCCGATCGACTCCCTTGTGGGATTTCACGCTGAAATAGAATTGACGCGATTCGATGTAAATAACGATAAATTTCACGTCATTTACGTTGAAATCGTCGGGGTTTACAATTGCGCAATTAGTGAGACTTAATTCATCTGTTGGGCATTTAGCGACCTTCATTGGTCTTGGTGCCATTGTTGATAGCCACCGCCGATAGCGGGATTCAGGATATACTGATATAAATAGCTAGTAAAAATAAATACCGGTAGATCAGTAGATAGCGGTACCCTATAATGTAGGACTACTGGTAAGAAATTGTTTAATTGACATCAAATAAGTAAAGTAAATCTGCATAATTAAACATTACCGGAAGGAACAAGATAACAAGATAATCCATTATACAGTATTTATAGTTCTGTAGTTAATGCAACAAATAAATTGAGACAGTTAGTTACAGAGTTAGGCTATAATGTAAGTGTGTTGTCAGAGTGCATTTCGTTGGCAATTTGTGGTCAGCGTTTCCTGTGTAAGAGGTGGTTGAGTAATGGGTAAGTTTTGCATGGTGAGTGTGAGTCTAGATGATGTCGGGGATAGCCCCAAGAGACATGGTCTCGTTTTCATGGGGGTCCCCTTAAGGCGAGGAGGTTATCGGTATGGTCGGTGTGGTAATTGTCTGTCGGTAGTGGTAAATGTGTGGTTAGTAGGCGTGTGTAAAATGGAGTTGGAATGTGTTCGAGGGGAGTGGTCGGAGTAATATAACATTTAGTATAGAGCTGTGGTGGATTGTAGTATGGTCTGTGTGGTATTGATTGGCATGGCAGGAGTATCACAAATACACAATCATCGATATAAAGATTACACGAAGTTACATACGAAATAAAATAAATGAGTTAGATTCGGTTTGAATTCGTACCTACTAGATTACACGGATTTAAATAAAAATTACAATAGATTAATTATGATACAGATTACACGGATTACTAGATTACACAGATTACTAGAGTACACGGATTTAAATAAAAATTACAATAGATTAATTATGAACGATTTAAATTCGTACTTACTGTACGAATTTAATTATCCATTCCCAGCAACAATCAAAATATTAACGAAATTATTACCCGAAATGTGTAGGGAAATACACAGTAAAAGGACGTACATTAAAATATAAATATGTTAATGGAGATAAAATAGAATAAGGTTCTGAATAAGGTTCTTACATACAGTACTATACAGTTACTCCATTATTAATCCAAGACGGCTGTTCATTAAGGCCATTCGTTGAAAAAGTTATTAAAAGAGCCTGTTAAATACACCCGAAATATAAAATACTTAGTTAAAATACTTATAAAATACACTATAAATATACCAAAAGTTAAAATACATAGTATACTATAAGATACTGAGTTTTAAGAGTTATTTATTTTATCATTAATCAGTTATCATATCACTATAATATTTATAATAGCATAGAGCCAGCTTATCGGTACCCGCAAGTAAGGGCATTTGTTAATAAAGCATTTATAAGAGTTCGTAAATACACTGAAGTATAAAACAACATGCACATAACTAAGATTAAAAATGAAAGTAATACAAATACATAGTATATTAAAAAATACATATTTAAAGGGGGTTAGGGCTTATAGGGTTCTAGAATTATTGATCAGCACCATGTCACAGGCCGTTTGTTAAAGACAGCTGTTATAAATTAGCATCATATCACTAATAATTAGGAGTTAGGATATCATAGTATGTACGTATCATATCCATGCTGTTGTTAGCGCATATTCAAATAGTGGTTTTTGATCCCATGTTTAAATGACTCCAGGGATATTTTACTTTTTAGTTTATTGGGCAGGGAGTTCCATAGACTCGGGCCTAAGAATGACAGCGTTTCACACCCAACAGCAGTTCTGCGTGAGGGGATTACGGCTCGGTTCTCGCTCCTACGAAGGTTAATTCCAGTTGGGTCGAAAATAACTAAGTTCTCGAGATATGGTGGGGATAGGCCGCGACTAATACGATACATGTGACATAATATGCTTTGCTCAACACGAGTGTCAATAGCTAGCCATGACATTTTTATATAGTGGTCTTGCGTTATGTGTGTCCGGTGGTGCAGTCCCAGGCAGAATCGTATGTACTTCCGTTGGAGTGTCTGTAGTTGGTTCTGTAGCCCTTTGCTTGTGCTATAGTACCAGCAGGATGATACAAAGTCCAAGTGAGGTTGAATTAGAGCATTACAAAGCAACCTTTTGGTGTAATAATCGAGTATAGACCCCTGTCGGTAAAGGAATCGTAGAGTTGAGTTGCATTTCTTTATAACTTTTGCTGCCATTGAATCACCTGATAT
>JAUCBJ010002254.1:0-51112 GCA_032718475.1 Nemertoderma westbladi | reverse complement strand
TGTAAATGTGCGGCACGAAAAATACAAGTAGCACAAATTTGATATCAAAAAATCATCACCAAATCAACCTGATTTTTAGACATTACGGGTTTTCTGGGACGCTGATTACGAATATGACAGTCAATAATATCGTATTATCCAACCAAATTCGATTTATGACGTTTGACATTTTATGCTACTTGTATTTTTCGTCCCATCTGACAAGCCAAAAAAATGATAGTTGCGTTACCACGAATAATTCTTAATGAGTTTTATCGTGATCATCGACCTTGAAAACCAGTATAGCTTCAGAATTACCCAAAAAAGGCAAAATATCCAGGTTATTATTTTCAATCAATATCGGCTACCTGATATTCCAAATGTGCTACCACAGTTGAACCCGAGCCATCCCCACCATAGCATAAAGGTACCAAGGATCACGTTGGTTGGATTCCCCATGCTAAACACATGGCCAGTATCCCCACCATCTCCGTCTCTAGAGAATCTCCCGATTCTAGGGCCAAGAATGAGAGTAGCGAGTAGTCCAGTGACTCCTCCGACGATATGCACAGCACCGCTACCGGCGGTATCAACTGCCCCGATGCAGTGCAAGAATCCTGAATGTAAGTAATAGTTGATAGTTCGGTTTACCGCTATAAGAATTCGGTTGTAACTCGAACACTGGTCAGCATATTTGCTAATAATTATCTTTTCGGAATTATCCAACATAGAATTTAGGTTAACTTTCTGTTATCTCCTGTTAACTATATTCATTGTAATTTGGATGCAGTATCTACGGTAGGACAACGGTAAGTACTATCATTGTCTAGTGTTGTTTTGTGATATTCATAGTTGTTTAAATGAGATCGCAAGAGTTGTTTAAATAGGTACCAGGTTCGAATGACTTCAATACAGAAAATATTATTACCAAATTATATTTTATTCATAAATTCTTCTCGTATATACTCCAAAATCAGGTGAAATAGTTTCACTTTTTTCCCCAAGGGAAAAAGTAACCCATAGGATTGCATTGATTTTACTTTTTCCCAGCGAAAAAGTAAAATAAAATAGTTTTGGTGGAATTACTTAAATTTTATAAATATTCGAGAACACTAAATTACTGTATTAAAATTGAGTAAGGCAGCGGAAGGAGTTGAAGAGTACAATAATATGAATCATAGTAACTTTTGAAGCAATATAGTAAAATACTGCAGTTCAATTTATTTTGTATCACTACTGTACTGCAGTATTGTAAGTATATCGCTCTATGTTTTATTACAGAATTGAGCAACAAAAAGTACCAATTGAAGAAACAAAATCACGTATTGTACGAAGAGAAAAAACGTAGAACATTTTTTTTTCAATAATCTCTCGACCTTTTATTAACCTCGTTGACGCTAGGTAAATAAATTGCCCTATAATGTTCCAAATAAAAAAATTTTTTAGTTTTTTAAAATGTAATAATCAATCATTTTTATATAAATGATCAAATTTTTAACTTCTTTTGTGTTCAAAGTTGTTTTAGAACCAATGCAATGCAGAGGCTTAAAAGGCTCTTAAAATTATTTCGTCAACCACATTTGAAATAGGACAAATTTTACAATATTAATTGTACTTTTAATGATGCCCCCCCCCCCTCCCCTCTACTGTAACCAAACGTTAACTGCGTCACTGAGTGAATATAACCCCAAGCCATAGCAACTACTAGCACTCACCTGCTTCATGCCAGAACCACATGGCTGGCAGGGCGTAGACAACAGTGTTTATAAAAGAAAACACAATGTAACTTATTAATCTTGTCCTTTCAGCCATAGCACCGGACACAATGGTGGTAGCGGTAGTGGCAAAAGACATTTGGAATATGTATTTAGCAAACACGTGACCAACCTGCCAAATATATCATTATAGTAAAATTACTTCATTTTTTCTAAATCTAATTATTAACCCGCGGGCTTAAGCAGTGAGCTAAACAGTGAGCACCCTATCTGATAGGGTTGGGTCCATGGTGCTGAGGATGGAGGCCATGTTGCCGATCGGATAGCATTGGGTCCATGGTTCAGATGATGGAGGCCGTGTTGCCGATCGGAGAGGGTTGGGGTCCGTGGTGCCTAGGATGGATGTTGTGTTGTTGATCGGATAGGGTTGGATCCATGGTGCCAAGGATGGAGGCCGCGTTGCTGATCGGAGAGGGTTGGGTCCATGGTGCTGAGGATGGAGGCTATGTTGGAGATCAGATTGGGTTGGGTCCATGGTGCCGAGGATGGAGGCCATGGTGCCGAGGATGGAGGCCATGGTGCCGAGGATGGAGGCCATGTTGCCGATCGGATAGGGTTGGGTCCATGGTGCCGAGGATGGAGGCCATGTTGCCGATCGGATAGGGTTGGGTCCATGGTGCCGAGGATGGAGGCCATGTTGCCGATCGGATTGGGTTGGGTCCATGGTGCCGAGGATGGAGGCCATGGTGCCGAGGATGGAGGCCATGGTGCCGAGGATGGAGGCCATGTTGCCGATCGGATAGGGTTGGGTCCATGGTGCAGAGGATGGATGCCATGTTGCCGATCGGATAGGGTTGGGATCCATGGTGCCGAGGATGGATGCCGTGATGTTGATCGGATAGGGTTGGGTCCATGGTGCCGAGGATGGAGGCCGTGTTGCTGATCGGATAGGGTTGGGTCCATGGTGCCGAGGATGGAGGCTGTGTTGCCAATCGGATAGGGTTGGGTCCATGGTGCAGAGGATGGAGGCCGTGTTGGTGATCGGATAGGGTTGGGTCCATGGTGCAGATGATGGAGACTGTGTTGCCGATCGGATAGGGTTGGGGTCCGTGGTGCCTAGGATGGATGTTGTGTTGTTGATCGGATAGGGTTGGATCCATGGTGCCAAGGATGGAGGCCGTGTTGCTGATCGGATAGGGTTGGGTCCATGGTGCCGAGGATGGAGGCCATGTTGCCGATCGGATAGGGTTGGGATCCATGGTGCCGAGGATGGATGCCGTGATGTTGATCGGATAGGGTTGGGTCCATGGTGCCGAGGATGGAGGCCATGTTGCTGATCGGATAGGGTTGGGTCCATGGTGCCGAGGATAGAGGCTGTGTTGCCGATCAGATAGGGTTGGGTCCATGGTGCAAATGATGGAGGTTGTGTTGCCGATCGGATAGGGTTGGGTCCATGGTGCAGAGGATGGAGGCCATGTTGCTGATCGGATAGGGTTGGGTCCATGGTGCCGAGGATAGAGGCTGTGTTGCCGATCAGATAGGGTTGGGTCCATGGTGCAAATGATGGAGGTTGTGTTGCCGATCGGATAGGGTTGGGTCCATGGTGCAGAGGATGGAGGCTGTGTTGCCAATCGGATAGGGTTGGGTCCATGGTGCAGATGATGGAGACTGTGTTGCCGATCGGATAGGGTTGGGGTCCGTGGTGCCTAGGATGGATGTTGTGTTGTTGATCGGATAGGGTTGGATCCATGGTGCCAAGGATGGAGGCCGTGTTGCTGATCGGATAGGGTTGGGTCCATGGTGCCGAGGATGGAGGCCATGTTGCCGATCGGATAGGGTTGGGATCCATGGTGCCGAGGATGGATGCCGTGATGTTGATCGGATAGGGTTGGGTCCATGGTGCCGAGGATGGAGGCCATGTTGCTGATCGGATAGGGTTGGGTCCATGGTGCCGAGGATAGAGGCTGTGTTGCCGATCAGATAGGGTTGGGTCCATGGTGCAAATGATGGAGGTTGTGTTGCCGATCGGATAGGGTTGGGTCCATGGTGCAGAGGATGGAGGCCATGTTGCTGATCGGATAGGGTTGGGTCCATGGTGCCGAGGATAGAGGCTGTGTTGCCGATCAGATAGGGTTGGGTCCATGGTGCAAATGATGGAGGTTGTGTTGCCGATCGGATAGGGTTGGGTCCATGGTGCAGAGGATGGAGGCTGTGTTGCCAATCGGATAGGGTTGGGTCCATGGTGCAGATGATGGAGACTGTGTTGCCGATCGGATAGGGTTGGGGTCCGTGGTGCCTAGGATGGATGTTGTGTTGTTGATCGGATAGGGTTGGATCCATGGTGCCAAGGATGGAGGCCGTGTTGCTGATCGGATAGGGTTGGGTCCATGGTGCCGAGGATGGAGGCCATGTTGCCGATCGGATAGGGTTGGGATCCATGGTGCCGAGGATGGATGCCGTGATGTTGATCGGATAGGGTTGGGTCCATGGTGCCGAGGATGGAGGCCATGTTGCTGATCGGATAGGGTTGGGTCCATGGTGCCGAGGATAGAGGCTGTGTTGCCGATCAGATAGGGTTGGGTCCATGGTGCAAATGATGGAGGTTGTGTTGCCGATCGGATAGGGTTGGGTCCATGGTGCAGAGGATGGAGGCCATGTTGCTGATCGGATAGGGTTGGGTCCATGGTGCCGAGGATAGAGGCTGTGTTGCCGATCAGATAGGGTTGGGTCCATGGTGCAAATGATGGAGGTTGTGTTGCCGATCGGATAGGGTTGGGTCCATGGTGCAGAGGATGGAGGCTGTGTTGCCGATCGGATAGGGTTAGGGTCCATGGTGCCGTGGATGGATGTTGTGTTGTTGATCGGATGGGGTTGGGTCCATGGTGCCAAGGATGGAGGCCGTGTTGCTGATCGGATAGGGTTGGGTCCATGGTGCCGAGGATGGAGGCTGTGTTGCCGATCGGATAGGGTTAGGGTCCATGGTGCCGTGGATGGATGTTGTGTTGTTGATCGGATGTGGTTGGGTCCATGGTGCCAAGGATGGAGGCCGTGTTGCTGATCGGATAGGGTTGGGTCCATGGTGCCGAGGATGGAGGCTGTGTTGGAGATCAGCTGGGGTTGGGTACATGGTGCAGAGGTTGGAGGCTGTGTTGCCGATCGGATAGAGTTGGGTCCATGGTGCCGAGGATGGAGACCGTGTTGTCGATTGGATAGGGGTGGGGTCCATGGTGCTGAGGATGGATGCCATGTTGCCGATCGGATAGGGTTGGGTCCATGGTGCCGAGGATGGAGGCTGTGTTGGAGATCAGGTGGGGTTGGGTCCATGGTGCAGAGGTTGGAGGCTGTGTTGCCGATCGGATAGAGTTGGGTCCATGGTGCCGAGGATGGAGACCGTGTTGTCGATTGGATAGGGGTGGGGTCCATGGTGCTGAGGATGGATGCCATGTTGCCGATCGGATAGGGTTGGGTCCATGGTGCCAAAGATGGAGGCCGTGTTGCTGATCGGATAGGGTTGGGTCCATGGTGCCGAGGATGGAGGCTGTGTTGCCGATCGGATAGGGTTAGGGTCCATGGTGCCGTGGATGGATGTTGTGTTGTTGATCGGATGGGGTTGGGTCCAAGGTGCCAAGGATGGAGGCCGTGTTGCTGATCGGATAGGGTTGGGTCCATGGTGCCGAGGATGGAGGCTGTGTTGGAGATCAGCTGGGGTTGGGTACATGGTGCAGAGGTTGGAGGCTGTGTTGCCGATCGGATAGAGTTGGGTCCATGGTGCCGAGGATGGAGACCGTGTTGTCGATTGGATAGGGGTGGGGTCCATGGTGCTGAGGATGGATGCCATGTTGCCGATCGGATAGGGTTGGGTCAATGGTGCCAAAGATGGAGGCCATGTTGCTGATTGGATAGGGGTGGGGTCCATGGTGCAGAGGATGGAGGCCATGCTGCTGATTGGATAGGGGTGGGGTCCATGGTGCTGAGGATGGATGCCGTGATGTTGATTGGATTGGGTTGGGTCCATGGTGCCGAGGATGGAGGCCGTGTTGCTGATCGGATAGGGTTGGGTCCATGGTGCAGAGGAAGGAGGCTGTGTTGCTAAATCGGATAGGGTTGGGTCCATGGTGCAGAGGATGGAGGCTGTGTTGCCAATCGGATAGGGTTGGGTCCATGGTGCCGAGGATGGAGACTGTGTTGCCGATCAGATAGGGTAGGGGTCCATGGTGCCGTGGATGGATGTTGTGTTGTTGATCGGATGGGGTTGGGTCCATGGTGCCAAGGATGGAGGCCGTGTTGCTGATCGGATAGGGTTGGGTCCATGGTGCCGAGGATGGAGGCTGTGTTGCCGATCGGATAGGGTTAGGGTCCATGGTGCCGTGGATGGATGTTGTGTTGTTGATCGGATGGGGTTGGGTCCATGGTGCCAAGGATGGAGGCCGTGTTGCTGATCGGATAGGGTTGGGGTCCATGGTGCCGTGGATGGATGTTGTGTTGTTGATCGGATGGGGTTGGGTCCATGGTGCCAAGGATGGAGGCCGTGTTGCTGATCGGATAGGGTTGGGTCCATGGTGCCGAGGATGGAGGCTGTGTTGCCGATCGGATAGGGTTAGGGTCCATGGTGCCGTGGATGGATGTTGTGTTGTTGATCGGATGTGGTTGGGTCCATGGTGCCAAGGATGGAGGCCGTGTTGCTGATCGGATAGGGTTGGGTCCATGGTGCCGAGGATGGAGGCTGTGTTGGAGATCAGCTGGGGTTGGGTACATGGTGCAGAGGTTGGAGGCTGTGTTGCCGATCGGATAGAGTTGGGTCCATGGTGCCGAGGATGGAGACCGTGTTGTCGATTGGATAGGGGTGGGGTCCATGGTGCTGAGGATGGATGCCATGTTGCCGATCGGATAGGGTTGGGTCCATGGTGCCGAGGATGGAGGCTGTGTTGGAGATCAGGTGGGGTTGGGTCCATGGTGCAGAGGTTGGAGGCTGTGTTGCCGATCGGATAGAGTTGGGTCCATGGTGCCGAGGATGGAGACCGTGTTGTCGATTGGATAGGGGTGGGGTCCATGGTGCTGAGGATGGATGCCATGTTGCCGATCGGATAGGGTTGGGTCCATGGTGCCAAAGATGGAGGCCGTGTTGCTGATCGGATAGGGTTGGGTCCATGGTGCCGAGGATGGAGGCTGTGTTGCCGATCGGATAGGGTTAGGGTCCATGGTGCCGTGGATGGATGTTGTGTTGTTGATCGGATGGGGTTGGGTCCAAGGTGCCAAGGATGGAGGCCGTGTTGCTGATCGGATAGGGTTGGGTCCATGGTGCCGAGGATGGAGGCTGTGTTGGAGATCAGCTGGGGTTGGGTACATGGTGCAGAGGTTGGAGGCTGTGTTGCCGATCGGATAGAGTTGGGTCCATGGTGCCGAGGATGGAGACCGTGTTGTCGATTGGATAGGGGTGGGGTCCATGGTGCTGAGGATGGATGCCATGTTGCCGATCGGATAGGGTTGGGTCAATGGTGCCAAAGATGGAGGCCATGTTGCTGATTGGATAGGGGTGGGGTCCATGGTGCAGAGGATGGAGGCCATGCTGCTGATTGGATAGGGGTGGGGTCCATGGTGCTGAGGATGGATGCCGTGATGTTGATTGGATTGGGTTGGGTCCATGGTGCCGAGGATGGAGGCCGTGTTGCTGATCGGATAGGGTTGGGTCCATGGTGCAGAGGAAGGAGGCTGTGTTGCTAAATCGGATAGGGTTGGGTCCATGGTGCAGAGGATGGAGGCTGTGTTGCCAATCGGATAGGGTTGGGTCCATGGTGCCGAGGATGGAGACTGTGTTGCCGATCAGATAGGGTAGGGGTCCATGGTGCCGTGGATGGATGTTGTGTTGTTGATCGGATGGGGTTGGGTCCATGGTGCCAAGGATGGAGGCCGTGTTGCTGATCGGATAGGGTTGGGTCCATGGTGCCGAGGATGGAGGCTGTGTTGCCGATCGGATAGGGTTAGGGTCCATGGTGCCGTGGATGGATGTTGTGTTGTTGATCGGATGGGGTTGGGTCCATGGTGCCAAGGATGGAGGCCGTGTTGCTGATCGGATAGGGTTGGGTCCATGGTGCCGAGGATGGAGGCTGTGTTGGAGATCAGCTGGGGTTGGGTACATGGTGCAGAGGTTGGAGGCTGTGTTGCCGATCGGATAGAGTTGGGTCCATGGTGCCGAGGATGGAGACCGTGTTGTCGATTGGATAGGGGTGGGGTCCATGGTGCTGAGGATGGATGCCATGTTGCCGATCGGATAGGGTTGGGTCCATGGTGCCGAGGATGGAGGCTGTGTTGGAGATCAGGTGGGGTTGGGTCCATGGTGCAGAGGTTGGAGGCTGTGTTGCCGATCGGATAGAGTTGGGTCCATGGTGCCGAGGATGGAGACCGTGTTGTCGATTGGATAGGGGTGGGGTCCATGGTGCTGAGGATGGATGCCATGTTGCCGATCGGATAGGGTTGGGTCCATGGTGCCAAAGATGGAGGCCATGTTGCTGATTGGATAGGGGTGGGGTCCATGGTGCAGAGGATGGAGGCCATGCTGCTGATTGGATAGGGGTGGGGTCCATGGTGCTGAGGATGGATGCCGTGATGATGATTGGATTGGGTTGGGTCCATGGTGCCGAGGATGGAGGCCGTGTTGCTGATCGGATAGGGTTGGGTCCATGGTGCAGAGGAAGGAGGCTGTGTTGCTAAATCGGATAGGGTTGGGTCCATGGTGCCGAGGATGGAGACTGTGTTGCCGATCAGATAGGGTAGGGGTCCATGGTGCTGAGGATGGAGGCTGTGTTTCTAATATGACTGGGTTGGGGTCTCATCTGTAGTGCTGAGGAAGGAGGCCCATGTTGCCTATCACTCATGATGGCAAAGAAGAGGTGTTGGTAGGTGGTGATACAATTACATTTTGTTTGAAGTATAAACTGTAGCCTGCGTATAATTTTGATCCAAACATTTCCGACTGGACAATTGAACCCATTCGTAATTCGACCCATTTCCTTGAACACGTGGATGAGTTCTGCTGCTTGGGATCATGGATCCAAAAGTCAGGTGAAGACTTTCGGATACGTAAGGGGAAGGCATGGGCAGCATTAAATAGTCTGTCCAGGATTTTGAAGTCCTATAGAATAAAACGAAACCTAAGATTCAATTATTTATGGCAGCAGTAGTACCAGTACTCTTATTTGGGAGTCCATGCTGTGGTCTAACTGCTGAGGACACCAAATCTCGGGATGGCACATTCACAAGAATGCTACGCCGGGTTCATTGTGTCAAGTACAATGCACACATCTCCAACCAGATACTATATAACATTGGAGATGTTCCCTTACTCTCCCTTTAGCTTGACACTTGAATGGAACTACCATGACCTACTATAGTAGTATACGATAGTAGGTCATGGAACTACCTCCGCTTTTCAGGACATTGGTTTCGCCGTAAGGACGAGCCAGTGCATAATCTCATGGCGACCTCATGGAGTGAATAAGCATGGTGGACAGCCCATGACTTTCTTGAGACGCATCTTAAAGGACACTGGCCTTGAAGATGCGGATGATCTAACAAATGTCATGGGTGATAGGGAGTTGTGGCGGTGCAATTTTGTCAACAAGCCGGCACAGCATTCTTAATATATATGTAATATATATAATGGCATGCTGATATTAGTAGTAATTCGACCCATTGAAAATTACTAATATTTTTGGATCGTGATACAAGGTCTAGACATACAAGAAAATAATTATCCGTTAAAATACATTAAATTCCGTATCAGAGATCATATGGATTTCTATAAAAACTTAAAAGTTGAATCTAATTGCATGATTGACAATGTATATATTTTAATAAGCACTACTACTCTTCTTCTCCCTTATGGTAATTAAGCAGTTTTCTTGACATTCACTTTCATTCCGGCTGCATTGTATTTCTGTTAATTATAAATTACTGATTATGAGCTCGCTTCCTGTTTTCCAAGATTTTATCCATTGTATTTCAGAACCTTGAATGCTTGCATTGCTCCTACTGACTCAACCTTATCAGGAATGGAATAATGGCCGGATGACAGCACGGCATTCTGTCTGGTCAAGGTTGTCAATTTCAAGTGTCAACTGTCCTCAATTTTAGTACCTCATTAAAATAACAAAATATGTAAATTTCAACTCAATTAATAGATAAATTGATAAATGTTTACAACATTTCTGCTTTCTGCTCCAAGTACGTCAATATGTGTGATAATTAAAATTAGGAGTACAATGGCAGTTGTGGGTAGAAATAATAGTTAATGTAATTTAAAATATAACACATAATTATTATGTTAAACTGCCCAAAAAGCCATCTTAGTCAGAAATTCGGAAAGAGATCGGTACATAAAACGGATAAGTAGGATAAAGTGTATTGAGGTGGAAAAAAAGTATCATAACGAACAAAAATGTTTCTTCATTTTTTTTCATTCAAACAACTCCGGAAAATAGAACTTAATATCGTCCATGAAGTATGAAATGGTCACAATTAAACAAAACCATAGCCACAGGGGCATTCGAAAATTGTATTTCCGATGGTTTAGTTTAGTTGGTTTAGTTTTTAAGTCTGTATGAATCCATGTACAAAATTTAAAATTATGCGAACAGAATGTACATACAAAACTACAATATATTTCACTCTTTCTATACATGACCTGTCCCAAACTAAGAAAGAAATTATTTAATTAACTAAAATTGACTTACATCTTCTTCATTAGGAGTGTTTATCAATTCCTCACCAATGGCAATAAACGGGGTTGTTTTCTTACTTCCGCCAAAGCTGAGATTGTAGCCAAACAGCCAATAGGAAATCCCTCCAAATACAACATCAGCTATATTTTTCACCATAATGTTCGCCTGAAATATAACAATGAAAGAAATTGTTAGTAAAATAAAACACGATAAAATGTTAATAAATGTGTGATACAAGGTAAGAATGTGTCTACACATATGGTCTATTAGTTATCAATAACCACTCTAATAAAATTTGAGAAATTGAGAAACTTCAGCAAACATTTATTTTAAATTCCAGGAACTCAATTACCTATAGTAATGTGCAGAAGTGCCATACCAGTGAGTGAACATTATGTTGTGTCAAATGAGAACAAAATCTTAATAAGATTTAAAAAACATCGGAATCTTAAATAACATTTAAACCATGCGATGGTGAACGACATAGTAAGGTGGGCACTGACACTGGCTAGCTGTGAGTTCCCCTCCATTTTCCCATTTCTACTTATCATTAGTACCGTGGTCCCAGGATAGAACACTCATTTGGGACGCCATGGTGCGCCATGATTTGGGACGCCAGTGGCGCACAACAGAAGGAGCCGAGCGGGGGAAGTATGATACATACAGCGAGGTGATGGAGTGCAGCCATATATTCCATCCAGTGGCTCTTGAGACACTCGGCCACCCCGGTCCGGAGACCTCCATATTCTTCCGAGAGATCGTCTCCCATCTATCTCCTCACCATCGTACAGGAATGCTGCACAGGTTTCTTCTGTAGCGGATCTGGAAGATCATCTTCATTTTTCAACGCCGCTTCCATCATGGCTACAGGTAGCCCATCCCCCAGTGGCCTCTTTGACTGAAAGAATTTTATTTTTATGTTTGTATGTCCTTGCCTTCTTTATCTTTTTATGTTGGTATAAGGATTTATGTTAATTAAAGATTTTAAATGATTTTGTGCTCAGTATTCGTTGCAACTGTGAGCCTACTTAGAAATATCAAAATTAAGAATGTGTCATTATTGTTTCTTTAAAATCTTAGTGTTACATAGAAAATAAATGACAACAAAATAGATCCATGTTGCATGGTGAGGTGATGTCTACTGTGGTTCCGGTACTTACCTCATTTTTAGTTGAAACGGATCCAGATTCCAGTAACCCAAATCCACTTTGCATTGTGAATATAATGAATGCACTAGTTAGAATCCAGGTAGCATCGTCCCAAAGCACATGTTCTATTTCCTGTCCATGACCTGGTTGGGTATCAACTCTGGAGCAGTCGATGATCAATTCATACATTGACATCTCAAGGAAGGATTTGTTGAGGCTATTAGAGGGCATCGCTTTGTTTTTATAGAAATCAAATGTTGCATACGATGAGTCTTCTAATATAATTCATTCTCTACTATTCAAGGTTCCAGAAAGATATGTAAAACACAAAAATAACGAATCTACATTAACTACACAAACAGAATACAGTATAAAACAATTTCATTGTTTTACAAATAATATATAAATAAATTTAACATTTATATTTGTTATTACAGGCGCCCTTAGGCGCCCTTAAGGGAGCAATCCCTAAGGCACTTCATCAACCAGAAGACCAATATGTCACCTCAAGGCAGTTAATAACCAAAATGGGAAATCTATTAGCACCCCGATAGTAAGCCAATCTCCAAAGGTCAACTTACAATCGGGAGCCTTGCCAAAGGAACCAAATTGGAAGTCAGATGACCACCCAAGCTATTCATTGTGTCATATTGTGTATTAAACGTTAAAGCTATTGTATTCATATTTATCATATTTATTGGTGCAGTGTATAACCATTCTAATATAGGCAACGGTCTACTAACCATAAGCCATTGCCAATAGATAGTGAGAGAGGGATTAAGCAGGTAAGACACCAATCAATCGTAACGAATCACCTCAAAGTACTGAAACACCGTGACACACTGAATTGTACTGAGTTACTGCTGTACCTGTTTATATATTATATTTGATAGTCTTTGTTAAATTTGTTAGTATTTGATAGATTTGATAGTCATTTGATTTGGTGATGATATGGAGATGATGCTATATTAACTACCATTATATCGCAACCTATCTTTATTTATATTGGAAGAGGTAAGATGTGGTCGGTAAATTAGCAGTCCCAGTTCACAATCAAGTAAGTGGTGTGCATGAGAATATATGATATTGGATAGCCCCAACGTGCGTGAGCCTACCAAACTCCTTGTTCATAAATAAAATTGTCCACTCAGTAAATCAGGTCCCAGAGTATATTTCAGTCGGTTCCATAATACCACACCCCTAAAAGGTGTGACAAACTATGATTCTCGTTAACAATCTGTTGTAATTACCATAAGAAATAGACCTGTTTGATATCTTGAGCGCAACATCTGATACAGAACTGTTAATACTATCCCGTATGTGAGCTTAGATATTACTTACTTAGGGACTATTAAGTACTAATTACTTAGGGAATTAGTATTAATATAGAAGTAGTTTGCTTTAAGCTGACATCCGATAGAAATAAGATAAATAAAACGATATGTTAGCCAGTTTTCATTAATTATATTATATACAAATGGTTTAATTATGTTTATTAGATATTACAGATAAATAAATAATATAATATATATCTACAGTAAAAAAGCTCATTTATTATTATTAATATTAAAATACCGAATGCATTTCGCGTTGGCTCTTCAGCGGTAAAACTTCTTTTTTTCTTCTTCTTCTTTTTACCGCTGAAGAGCCAACGCGAAATGCATTCGGTATTTTAATATTAATAATAATAAATGAGCTTTTTTACTGTATATATATATTATATTATTTATTTATCTGTAATATCTAATAAACATAATTAAACCATTTGTATATAATATAATTAATGAAAACTGGCTAACATATCGTTTTATTTATCTTAGGGAATTATATAGCGAAAATCAATCGAATGATACATAACCAGCCCAATTTAGTAAGCCGATATATTTCAGGCTCCCTCACGGGTCATATGCCGCGCTAGCTGATTTATATCAGGTGTTAAAACATTTGGCAAAATTAAACAAGATTTCTTTAACTGTGAAAATTATTGAAGTCTTCATATCACGAACACTTGAAGATATCTAAACTTTACTAATGATATTCGTTTGCTGTTCAGTCATTTATTGTTGGTGGTGGTGTAGAACACTTCGGTAAACTAGGATCTTTGGTTTGGAGATCTGGAATATCAAAGGATAAGGCATGGTCTGTAATAAATCAAATTATCAAGAGAATGGAAATTACCCGGAATTACACCTTATCTGAAAGGTAATTCATTCCTGGCAGTAGAGTAGTAGAGACTGTGTTACTGGTATATGGCACCAGGTTACTATCTGTGTCCAAATGGGGGTGGGACCAATGGGACAAAGATAGAGTTAGCTGCTACTTTGTCCTACGACACAGAGGTTTGACCAAAGGTCGCCCCGCAATGCATCTAAGTGTAGAGAGAGTGAGCAAGCACTACTGTAAACAGACGGAGTCAAACCCGGGAAGATACTGCTATTTTGTCCTCCTGGCTAAGCAGTTGGTCCTGGGACGAACTGAGAAGTCAGCTGGCAGAGTGCGCAAGCACTAGAGCGCAGCAGGTTGGCCAAAAGCTCTGTTCTCTGTGGGAAAATACCCACGCCCCTAAGCAAGCCCCACAAATTCCAGGCGATTCAAGGTGGGCATGGGGACAGGGTTAGAGGTGACTGGGAAGGACAAGGCTGTTGTATTATTGGGTGGCAAAGGCAGGGGTTTTGAAGTGAGTGAAGTGGATGGGGATAATAATGGCAATAATGATATTGAATTTAAATCAGAATCCCGAGGGAACGTATTTTTGTAGTGTTAATTGTAGTGAAATTTTGTAGTGAAAATTGATTACAATTCTCACCATCACCGGGCTGTCTCAGCACAAGGTTGTGTACTGGTTGATACTGCTGGTGGAAACATTGTTCAGCAAGCTTGAGGTGGTGGCTTTGAAGGCTGTTGATGCGTAAAAGCTGTACTGGCGAATCATAATATAATATTTACATATTTTTGATGGGATGCCAATCATTGTCTTTACGAGGAGTAAATATGTCAGTAATTTGTCAAATTATATTATATTTGTGATTTATAAAAGATTTGAATTTATACAGCGCTCCGGGAGCTACTACTACTACTAATACTTCTTTATTATTAATTTTCATATGGAAATTTTTGTTACGTCGATTCTGTTTCCCCAGTAAACTAAACTTCTGTACAATGTTATATACATTGTGCGGCACGGGTGTGGGTTGCACTGTAGTGGGTTCTGGCACGCATCTCTTGGAATATGAAACATGGAACTTTCTAGTAGAAACATTTCCAAATGTATGTCTATATAAACTGTTAGGTATAAAGTAGTAAAGAAGTAGAAGAACATGTTAATGTTAGGTAGGAACATTAAAAAGCATATAAATTAACGCCGCAGATTCTGTATGAAATAACTGCCATTTTTAATTGTTGTTGTGATGAGGGTTCTAGGACACGTCCCCCGGACACACCCCCCCCCCCCCCCCCCCCCAGTTAAAGTGTTAAAATTAATCTGGCATCAAAGCAATAAAGAAAAGTTAAAGATTTACAGGACAAGTTTTTGTAAAATTATAGAAGGAACATTTTTATAGTCAAATTTTGTTTGTTTTTCTTTTTATTGGGGGCTGCCGCCCCCAAAACCCCCGCTTCTTAGGTTGGGGGCTGCCGCTCCCAAACCCCCGCTTCTTAGGTTGGGGGCTGCCGCCCCCAAACCCCCGCTTCTTTGGTTGGGGGCTGCCGCCCCCAAACCCCCGCTTCTTTGATTGGAGGCTGCCGCTCCCAAACCCCCGCTTCTTAGGTTGGGGGCTGCCGCCCCCAAACCCCCGCTTCTTTGGTTGGGGGCTGCCGCCCCCAAACCCCCGCTTCTTTGATTGGGGGCTGCCGCTCCCAAAACCCCCGCTTCTTAGGTTGGGGGCTGCCGCTCCCAAACCCCCGCTTCTTAGGTTGGGGGCTGCCGCCCCCAAACCCCGGCAATTCTCTGTGTGCCCGCGTGGTGAGAGACTTTAAGACCATTTTGAAGTAATTAATTCATGTTTGTATCATCAGATAATAAATTGACTAAGCCTAAAGTAGGATCTCCATTGAATGTTAACCAAATTAATATAAAAATTACTACAATATTATATAATTAAACACAATCCTATTAAAAATATTGCAAGTAACCAGGAAATTTATTTAGTTTTTCAA
The DNA here is from genome assembly GCA_032718475.1 of Nemertoderma westbladi. Classification (NCBI taxonomy): domain Eukaryota; kingdom Metazoa; phylum Xenacoelomorpha; order Nemertodermatida; family Nemertodermatidae; genus Nemertoderma; species Nemertoderma westbladi. The sequence continues at coordinate 35,398 of JAUCBJ010002254.1, read as the reverse complement.
TATGTAATGATGAACACAGAATACAGGTCGACGCATGTCGATTTTCCCCTGGAGAGGTATAGTTTTAATTGGATCAATAATTGTCATCCCCATCTGTTTTGACAATTTGAAGAAAACAATAAATTGGAAATAGAGAATTAGAAAACAAGTGTCCGGGGGGAAGTGTCCGGGGGAAAGTGTCCGGGGGGGGAAGTGTCTGGGGGGGGAAGTGTCCGGGGGGAAGTGTCTGGGGGGCAAGTGTCCGGGGGGAAGTGACTGGGGGGCAATTGTCCGGGGGAAGTGTCCTACTTGAACGGGGGGGGGGGGGGGGTGTCCGGGGAGGATTGTCCGGGGGGAAGTGTCCGGACACCGTAATGAGGTAATAACTGAGATGTCATCCTTACATTTCAGAGACTCGAATTATCTTAGTAATTGTTACATTGGAAGAGAAATAAAGCTCTTTATGTACTTTACGTAAATTAATTAAATATTGGTGCACGTTTTTAATTTTGCTATTCAACTCTTTGTATTTTTTAACAATGTTCTACATTTTCTCTACTCTACATAGTGTTGTGTAGCCATATCCATTAATTGTATATTTTATCCACGTAGCAAAAGCTGGGGGATATGTATATTAGTCCCTAATTATATTATATATTATTTTCATAATACATTTTATAATATTATGAAACATATCTTGAAATATCATATCTTATAATACGCTTCTTAGATTTGATCCTGAAATCAGTTATTCATTAATTACATATTCATACTACAGTACACAATGGCATGCCTACTGACCATTTATATTTACCGATACAGCGATCTTCACTCTGAAACCTGTTATATTAACCCCTCACCCACCGCACCCTGCTACCCCAACCCCTCACCCACCACCGCACACCCTGCTACCCCAACCCCTCACCCACCACCGCACACCCTGCTACCCCAACCCGTTACGGGTGAGGCGAGCGGGAAATTCGGGCAGGAAGTGCATAATTGATTGTCAATACAGCAGCAAGATGAAGGCTATTTGTGAACTTAGCTATCCAGTTTCCCCCCCTATCTGTAGCTATCGTAAATACAATACAGGCCATCTGAAATGAAATTATAACGCCCGTTTGAAGAATCATAGGATGAAATGTTGAAATTTCTGCTTGTTTGGAAATTTTTGAAAGAACAGCTTGCGTGTATCGATGAGTACTGTTCGGCGGCCACTGAGCAACACCAGCACCAGAGCAAATAAGAATAATATATTTTATATACGTAATAAAGGCTCTTTTTCTCACTAATATTTTTAAAATTGAGTTAATTATTCTAACTTTTTTTTACTACATGTAATTTCCAAAAAATAAGTTTAAAAAGTTTTTTTTAACTAATATTATCTTACTGTACAGTATCGGTACCGGTACTTGTACACGGTAACACATGTAGACCTAGTACTGTACGTACAGTACTATCACTATCTGAATACTGCAATTGGTGATAGTGGATAGACCTGTCTCATCCTCAGATCCTACAGAATGGCTATTAGCGGTACCGGACCTGGTGGTAGGCCTAAATATTGACGATCTGTATGTGCTCGAAACAGGGACGGGTCAAGGATTTTTTCACAGGGCATGCGAAATAAAAAGAAATGGAATTGATTCATACAACATTTGCACGCCCCCCCCCCCCCCCCCCCCCCATACCCGTCCTAGCCGCCGTCAAAAATGTTCATATATTATTGTTATTTGCTATTGCTATTATCTTGTATATTTATGTTAATAATAAAATTAATTAAACAAATATTCAATATTATTTAATACAAATAAATGTAACCAATATACAATTCAAACATAAATAAACGTTAGGAAATACCAAAAGAGAGAGCATGATGTAGACTAAGTGTGAGGCCTGTAAATAATAGTACACTGAAACTACAAGTAGGAAGTGAAAAGGTAGACTAGACGGTATATTGTATGGTTGGTTGTTATAAGTTTGAGATGAATAAGCTTGTTTGCTGCTATTAATTTGCAAAATTCCAGAAAATAATTTATTGTTTCTAGAATATTTTATTTGAGACATTGTTAAGCATGTCAAGTCAATTTTGTTACATGTAGGGAGGGAGATGTAGTGAAGGAAACAAAAAAAAAATAAAAAAAAAATTTTGTTTTAATTTTTTAATTATTCATTTTCTTTTAATGCGTTATTTCACGTCTCTGCACCCTTCAACAATAAATATAAGTTTTCATTAGATCACTACTGGCGCGGATATCGAATATACTTATACAGAAAATAAACCAAAAATAATTTAAATAAAAAAATAAATACATTATTGGTGTAACTGTTGTAATTTGATAATATCATAATTTCACGATTTCACGAAAGTAAATGATATATGTACTTAATGTACTGTATCTAGGCCAGCTTGTATGTATGGTCTGACTTGTACTAACTACTAACTACTGTATATAGACCATGACCTGTAATATAGTGCATGTGTGTAACTGTTATGTGTAATGATAATACTGTATGTAGAATCAGGATTTCTCTAAATTGCTTTTTTCGGGAAAATAAGTTATATACAGTATGTAGATATAAGATAAATCATACCACATTGATAAATCGTATAGTTCTTGGTATCGGCGAAGTGTACAATATTTAAGAATAATAATAAATAAAATAAAATATTATGCAGCTGATTTTTTAAAGAAAAAAAAATGAAACCTTATCTATATCTTAGATGAACACATAAACAACAAGTCTTATAATTCTAGTTAATATATTAATGCAGGAATGTTTTTTTAGGTACTGTAGATCATTGTTTACATATTTGTGAGATGTATTAATGCTACTAGTTTTGTTTTATCTCGTACCTTTCATTAGTTCCTTCAAAAAGAAATTACAGAATAATTTATAGCACACTATCTATTATTATATTACAACATGACAAATTGTTCAAACGAGTGGCTTAATAACCCCAAATTTAAAAAATTTAGAAAGAACAACTACCTATCCACTATAACCTATATACATCGGTTGTGAGTTTATTAATTGTTACAATTTGTGAATAAAATAAGCAATAAATAAATTAATTAATAAAACATTTAAAGAAAACTTTTACAACCACTTTGTGTAATTAGTTTATTACTTAGGAAATTGGTATCACAATTAATTGCCCATCGGTAACCAACTAAATAATCCGAATCATTGAGTAAATCATTCCCACTATTGATATACTATAGGAATGTAACGAGGTTGCTTCCCAAAGGGAGACGTTCACAGTTGTCACTTCGCATTGGCCTGTTGTAGTAAAGCGAAACACTAAAGCTCAACAAGCCCATTGGACACAATTCCACTGGTAGTAATGAATTGTGACAATCTTGGAAATTCGCATGAAACCAGGTGATGGCGCTGCTAATGCATTACTTAAATGATTATCTGAGTTTAATAATATTAAAATTGTTTTTGGAGGCATGGAAAGCTGAAATGTATATAAACTGTGGTGGTAGTTAATCCCAAATGAATGCGAAAACCATTAGTGATCAAACAGGGCACCAATGGACATTGTACCGGACACTGTACTGGATATTGTACTGGGCATTGTAACGGACACTGTACTGGATATTGTAACGGACACTGTACCGGACATTGTACTCGAAATTGTAACGGTCACTGCACCGGACACTGTACTGGACATTGTATCGGACATTATTATACCGGACATTGTAATGGACACTTTACCGGACATTGTATCGGACACTATTATACCGGACATTGTAATGGACACTGTACCGGACATTGCATCGGATACTATTATACCGGACATTGTAACGGACACTGTACCGGACATTGCATCGGACACTATTATACCGGACATTGTAACGGACACTGTACCGGACATTGTACTGGACATTGTATTGGATACTGTACCGGGCATTGTACTGGACATTGTACTGGATACTGTATCGGGCACTTTCCTCTCATCATAGATCGGATCACCACTCCCAAGGAAGGCTATGCGGTTCGTAAATCTATTCATTAGAGGAACTAAAGTGACAAGCCGGTGGTTTGAGAGAGGCTTAATTATATTCATACGAGTTGACTCATCGCCCTCACTAAATCCCTTTGGGATTTTCTTAAGGAACAACGTACCGAACGTACACTAACTCTTTCGTTTAGCTACTGAAAGTAAATAGAGATTCAAGCTACATAAAGCGCACAATATTATATAATAAATACGCCAGAGAGCACTCTCTGCCTCCATGAGTCACATTTTCTCGATTAAATTTATTTCAGTTTATTAATTATTCAATTAATAAAAATTGCTCATGTGTTTAAATAATAGGTCTACTGTTTTTTCTTAAATTTGTATTTAAAAATAATGGTGTACTATTCACTAAATTTTCATGGTAATTGCCTCTGCCTAAGGGTTTAGTGGAATAGCTGCTTAGTGTGAGCAGCCCATGTGCCCGTGAGCAGCCCATGTGCCCGTGAGAAGCCCATGTGCCCGTGAGAAGCCCATGTGCCCGTGAGAAACCGATGTACCAGGTGAGCAGACCATGTGCCCGCGAGCAGCCCATGTGCCCGTGAGCAGCGGATGTGCCCGTGAGCAGCCGATGTACCAGGTGAGCAGACCATGTGCCCGCGAGCAGCCCATGTACCCGTGAGCAGCCCATGTGCCCGTGAGCAGCCCATGTGCCCGCGAGCAGCCCATGTGCCAGCGAGCAGCCCATGTGCCCGTGAGCACCCCCTGTGCCCGTGAGCAGCCCATGTGCCCGTGAGAAGCCCATGTGCACGTGAGCACCCCATGTGCCCGTGAGCAGCCCATGTGCCCGCGAGCAGCCCATGTGCCCGTGAGCAGCTTATGTGCCGTGAGCGGCCCATGCGCCCGTGAGTGCTCGGGACTCATTCTGGCTCTTTATAATGTAAAAATTACTGTAAGATGTTAGATAGTACTGTAAGATTGTAAAAAGAGCGAGAGGTCGAACGCAACTACTACTACTAGGATCGGCATTAAGTTGCTCCTGGGACATCGGCGGTTCGATATAACGACCATCGTCCTCCGTAGTAGTTGGACCAGCGTCGCCGCGTATCAAGCTATCAACAAACGCCTGTAAAGGTATAGTATATCGCTCCCTGATACCAAGATCATCTTCTATCAACTCAGCCATATCTGCTATATGAGTTTATTAATATTATAATGAGTTTATATTTAGGCTAGCGGGCGTCGCTGCCTACCCCTCTCTGCCCCCGGACAGTGCAAGATCCTCAGCGCTGGTGTACTTTCGTCGATGTGCCTATCGCCAACGTCGTAGCTGCACAACGACTACAACAACCAGCACAAGTCACTCCACCGTCCGTCCCAAAGGCTTAGATATACTTCAGGTTCTTACTGGAGAGTTAGGGTTACTTTCACAATTGCAACTCGCTACTGTAAACACACCTTAGTAGTAACATTCACCTACAAACGCATAAATTCCACGTAACTGTCACAAATGGTACACATTCTATCACACATTCGGGTCATTTGTCCGTTAGTCAAGTGCCTTCCAGAATGTCACGTTGTTATTATGTATCCTTGGATACTAGCGGTGTGCTATTTATTCCGTATGCTATTCAATGGGCAAGCTTTTTATTGTTCTTTAAACTCACTTCTAATTCTAGCGTGGCTGTTACTATGGTGACATTATGGAAAGCTAGCGGTAGAATTAGGGTAATTCTCATGCATACAGATCTGGGATGCTATTTAATAGTAATTCTTTAATTGTCAATATCCTCTCTATACATGATTTTATTAATTTTATTGGGTATTGACTATATGTCGGAGATTCTCGCACACTAATACACTTAAGAGGTGAATTTCCGCTCCCATGATCTATTAATTAATGGAATTTGGGGAATATTATAAATTGTATAAAATAACAATTTATCAAATTCATTAAAAGATGAATTTAAATTTATTCCCGTAATTTTATTATTTAATATTAAATAGACACAATTTTATTCCAGAACAAGTCTGGGGACTGGGATCCTTGATTCTAGGGATTTGTCCTTTTAAGAGTATCGGTAAGTGCTACGATATCTTAATCGACTAGAATGTTAAAGGATCTAAAATTTGACAGATTTTGTAAATATTAATAATTAATATTTAGGATGGGCACCAGTTTATTCCAGAACTTGTCTGGGGACGTTAACCACTGATTCTAGAATTTGTCTTTCAAGTATATCGGTGGGTGCCACGATATCTTAATCGACTAGAATTACAGATGGTCAAAGGGTTTAACAGATTTATTTTGCGTTTTACGCTACTGTTAAAGGGACATCACGCTACTATATGTATTATTTAATATACGGTATGAGAGCAATATCGCACGAAGCAATGTCAGTGAGAAGAGGCAAGTCGTTTCCAAGGTCTACCCAGAGCTTGGTTTAGCCGAGACACGAGGATCTGAACTTTGCATTCCTAATACTCTACTTTACCAATAATACTTGAATATAGTAGGAGCTTTATTGTACTTTAATAAGTACGGATATTTTATCTTACTGTAGTCACGTATTTATAATATGATACGGACAGTAAGGAAAGAGAAAAAGAATTATTTCTCGCCGTCGCACTAAATATAATATATAAGTAATTAAGTAATAAACGCGAATATATATTGCACTAATCTACTAAATAATCGCTAAAATAACATTCTACTAAATAAAATTAAAGAAAACGATTATAATAAAATTACATAATAATACATACATAATATAAAATAATAAAATAAATATAAAATAATATAGTCACACACCCACTCCGTATGTTGTTACGTTATGGAGTCCCTAGATATTTGTTGGATTAGGGAAGTGGTCGTGGGAAGAGTATCTTGCCTTCCATAGTTTCCGGACAGTTTTCGGTCTCTTTCCAGTAAACATAAACGACCAGCTGGGCGATTGAGTGGTTGTGTTACTTTCTCCGCTCCCTTGGCCTGTCTAATCTTCGCCGGGTTAAGATGGGGAGGCCATTCATCTTCTTTACTTAGGAAGTCGGGTTCACCTAACCAGTCTGGAGTATCTGTCAGTTCTTGAGGAGTTGCTCCTCTGGAGGCGATGTCGGCTAGATTGATCGTCTCGGGGCAATATCTCCATTGATCTACATTGGGGTTGATGTCGTCATTATCTGAGGAGTATGGTGTTCCCTCAGTTGGGTCGTCAACTTCACTGCTCTCCACTTCCCGTTCACTTAATTGATATACCTGTTCTTTTGGTAATCTTTCCATAAGAGTTCTACGAGAAGGGCCAGTAAAGTACCAACCTACTCTAGTTCTTCCCGCATAGACTTGTAGTGGTTGCGGTTGAGCAGGCCGTTTCTCCAATGTCTCGAGCGCTTCATGCGCATTTTGACCGATGAGTATTTGGACTCCAGGGTAATCGGTGTTGAATCTAGGTATTTCAAGCTGCTGGGTGAAATCGTCCTCATCCCAGTTATAAGGTTCCACTTGGCTGGTCGCGAAGTTCTTTATCGCTACCATTTTTACTGACCTTATGCTGTGTTCTCCTAGTTCATCCTGGGGGGTGGACAACGCGCCTACATAATAATCCGCTATTACGGTAGATTTCCAAACCTGCATAATTTCTGACATGTTTAGCTTAGTTCGGAACTTGGGTTGTCCAGCAAAGATGTCTTCGGCTAGTTCTTTGTCGATGAATGTTCCTGTGCTACCGGAGTCAAGGAGGGCGTTCACTATATAACTCCGTAGGTCCGTGGACCCTTAACTGTACTACAGGAAATTCTCGGATTCCTACATTGGAAGTTGGTGCTTTCCAAGATGGTTGTCTGTCCGAAGTAGTTAGGGGGAGCTCGCTGTCGGTGTCCTTTTCATACGTAAGTGCTCGATACACTGCGGTATTTGTCAGGTAACAGGATTCGTTTTCGTCGGAGAATTCGTCCGTATAGAATCCTTCCATCTCAGAATATTGGTCAGTGTCGTTCACATCACTGAATTGGACATGTAGTTCGGAATCACTTACCTGACTCTGGTTGTTTCGCTCAAATTCAGTGTGCAACAAGATATGATGTTTCGCACCGCACTTTGCACACCTTGCGTCGGAGTAACAGGTTCGCCGTTGGTGTCCTCGTCTGAGGCAATTATAACACAACCGCTTATCCCACATGACTTCACGTCTATCCTTTAATGATTTCTTTAGGAATTTATCACACATATTCAAACGGTGGGGCCCGTCACATAGCGCACATTTCGGTTTGATGTTACTTACCTTATTTTGAATAACAGTGTGCACACTCGTTCTTTCTTCGGGCTTTCTCACCTGGATTCTCTTGGGAGACGTAGGAGGAGTTTTTCTTACCTGTTCTCTCCTGTCATTGGTTCGAGACTTGAATTTACTTACCTGTTCTTTAGGCGTTTTATTGACATAATAAGATCTTTCAGTGTCTTTCCCGCTATCCTCTCCTTGAGAAGTCTGGCTTTCGCCGTCGTCTGTATAACACACTGGTGTTACCTTTCTCCTAGAGACGGGTTTCTCACTTACCTTGTTTTCCGGTGTCTTCTCTCTGGACTGCTTTATGAGCTGTAATTTCACTTCGCCATCCAAGAATGACATGAGATCAGCCATGGTAGGGTCTCGTTGTTGTTGTTCCATCATATATAACACTTTCTTGTCCCAGCGTGTACCTACTCCACCCTTCGGTAAAGTAGAAGCCACTGCTCTAATAACCATAGCACTCTGATACTCATGAGACTTACCTAGCCAATCTAATTGTCTGCAGATCTCCTGAATCTCATCGGAAAACTCTATAATCCCGCTGCTAATAAACTTTCGGGGCGCTACCAACTTTGCCTACAAATACCCAGCTATGTTATTCCTATTACCATACCTGATGTTTAGTGTATCCCAAACTTGTCTTAATCCGTCTGGATGTCCAATAAACTTTAACGCCATTAACTTGGGAGATCCTTCCAAGCACTCGATGAGGAATCTAAGTTTCTCTCCATTAGATAGTACAGAGTTCTGTATGTTATCTTTGTAATATTCATTAAAAGGTAACCATTTCATCTCATCTCCATTGAACTTGACGATTTCTCCCACCTTTACCGCTTGACGGGCTTCGGTTCTAGCCATTTGACGCGTAAAACTTTCTTGGGCCATCGTGTTATTTAATATCGAGTTATCGGTATATAAATTTCTCGGATTATTATCAAGTCTATATGGGATATCATTGTCAACAGGTTGATAATTACCCTTAATAGGGTTTACTATAGGAGTTTCTACTTCGCTAGCAGTATAGATGCGTGTAGGCTCCACACCTTGCGCATGAGATACTTCAGACCTAACGGGTTGACATATTGTTACAGAGGATGGTGATATACCCTTTTGTAAATTTACTAATTTATCGCGTTCTAGCGCGATACTTTGCTGCACTTCTTGCAACTCTAACCTACTTTCCTTTACGATTCCCTTTAACTGTTGAACAGTCCCTTCTAACTCTCGGACCTGTTGGGAGGAGCGCACTCGATTCTCCTTCATCTCTCCGAGGAGAATGTCCATCCCCCGCCGTCTCTCGTCTACCCAATCAACCGCCGAAGCGGGATCCGCCAACGTCGTAGCGGGCAGACGAGGGACTACGGGCGATATATCCTTTATATTTCGCTCGGAGTCCAGGACCGACACTGTTTCAGGGGCTGTTCCTCTAGGCACAGATAATTTGGTGCTGTGTAAAGGGAATTTAAAGGTAGGTTCTGGGAGTACAGGTGTCTCTATCATCGAAGGGGTGATTTCAAGAACAGGCCTAATTATTTCAGGCTCATCTACTATAGTAGGGAGTCTTTCTATTTTAATTATTTGGTCTGTGGGTTCTGTACTACCTAAGTTTGTGTTATTTAGTTGCCTTCTAACAGCTGGGGGCAAATCAGGCAATTTCTGACGGTGGGACATTCTTTTACGTCTGCTTAGGCGAGATCGATTTCCTCCGCCTTCAGGATCGGTGGTATCGCCTTCCTCAGATGATGTATAACCTTGTCTTTTGGGAGTAGATCGATTCATTATCTGCATATTACTAGCTGTTAACTGTTTATTAAAGTTGTCTTGCCTCTCTTGAAGATTTTCCAACTCTAGTTGGGTTGTCTCTTCAGATGCCCTCCGTTCTGCTTCTGCCACTGCTATTTTTCTTTCCGCTTCGGCTGCTGCAGCTGCCGCTTTTGCTTCTGCCGCTTTTCTATCCGCTTCTGCCGCTGCCACTGCCGCTGCTGCTGTCTTTCTATCTTCTATACGTTTTTTCTTTACTTGTTCTTCTTGAACCTTAGCGATGCGGATGCTTTCATTGAATTTAGCTTGGTTCGCAGCTAACCTATCCACATCGATTGCGTCCAACACACGCTGGGCTCCTTCACTATTAGGGCTAAGCCCCTCTAGTCTTCTCCTCAACTCTTCATCTCCTACAAAACGTTGATAGTCCGATAGATAGATGTCAATGGCATCCCTCTTATGCGGCTTCTCTGCCGCCGCTTCACTTTCCACTTGGGAAAAAGTAGCGTCTGTTGATTCTCCATGGGTTGAGCGCTCATCCAGCTGGGCTTTCCACTGAGTCGTTCCTTGCACCTGGAGGCTCACCCGTTGAAACCAAGTCTTTACGGCAACTTGCAACGACGTGTCTTGTCTTCTTTTAGAAGCCTCCTCAAAGGCCGATAAGATTAGCCTGATTCGTAGAATTCTTTCTTTAACTTGATAAAGCAGCTGTCCCTGCTCTTGAGGTCCTTGGGGTTGTTGAAACAGTTGTTTTTCTAATCGCTCCATAGAGCTGACGAATCCCTGTACGTATCCGGCTGCGGACCTCTTCCACACAGCTGGATCGATGGTTTCCTTGGTTACTCCCATCCTGTGTATATCTTCCCAGGCAGCTTCTGATAAATCAAACGGGAGTCCGGGTCCGGGGAAGTTCCATTGCGACTCGACAATAGACTTCAGTTCTTCCCTTGTGTATCCCGCATAACTATCTTTAGTCGATCGCTTACTTCTCGCCCAATCGATCTGGTGTTCTTCCACCGCAATCAATAACCTAGTGAGTACGGCTGCAAGAAGGATGAGAAGGGGATCCGAATAAACCACATCCGTCATCTTTGCTCCGCGCTCGGGTGTCAGCTCTACAGTATCCTCACTACTGGAGCTGTCGGGCCGTTGAGAAATAAGTTCTTGGCTCGCGGGTTGTTGCTGTTCTGCCGCTTCTTGGTCCCGCTTGACCTGAGCTCGAGTGCCTATGATAGACCTATGGCGCTTCACTAACTTCGCAAATTGCGAAATTGCTTCTACTAACCTAGGTTCTGACACAGCTACTGTAGGGGTTGCCTTTCTTACAGTAGGAGGGGTCTCAGACCTCGGTCTGGGATTCTCTATACTCCTATCTGAGAAACAGACTGTTGTTTCTAGGAGACTATCTGACAGAGTTTGCCTTGTGTCAGCCATGTTTGATTGTACAGTTGAATGCCTACTGCTATATTACAGTTAAAGCAAGTTTAGTAATTCAGTATCAACTGTTAGCCTAGTAATTAATTACCGATACTGCTACTCAGTGTAGCGTGATATATATATAATATATTAGAATACCAGTATGCTTATAGTATATATAAGTATTATTACAGACTAGAATTAATTACAGAATACCGGTATAATTTCAGCCTAAAATTTATAGAAATAAATATAATAAGCCTATTGTAAATACCGGTATGTCAATTATTTTAGAATAATTGAATTTCTGAATTTTAAGGGTTACTTGGTTACTTTAACTTACTTTATTACCGTTATTTAAGCAGTAGTCCAACTGATATTTAGACCTAATTGTTGTATGACAGGCCTACTATTTATAAATCGGTTTGAGTTGATTTATAATATATATACCCGTTTAATGGGTTTTTGTCAATATTTGAAATAAATGTTATTATTTCTGGGGGGGGAGTCACTACACAGAAGCTGTGCGCTCTCAGTGAAGTGCTACTTGTTGGACACTAAAACAAATAATTCTAATTTACCTAAGTTACTTAATACTACAAATTACGTACAATTCGGGGTGAGATTACAATCTCTAAATAAACACAAAAATTACAAGTACGAATTTTTAGGGTAATTTTACAAGAAGTCTACTAACCAGCCTAACAAAGGGTTAGAATATCTGGTTATTACAACGGACAGGGTACTACGGTATTTGAAAATAATAAGTAGTAGTAAATATACTGCGTTGTCCAGATAGAAAAATACCACCGTCTGACGACTTATAGCCGTGGCGCTATAAGTACTACGTTATGTATCACGGAGTGTTCCTACCTAGAAGTTAATTACCGCGGTCTACCAGAACCAACGTGCCTATTAACCACTTTACAACACAAATATACTGCCTACACACTAATCACCTTCGGAAAGCACTGTACACTAAACCCTAAATTAGGTACAAGTGCTTATACAACAAATAATCAGTAGTTAAAATACTTGAACAGCTAAAAGAACCACGGTATCTGCCGGAGTGACCAAAGCACAAAATCTCCAGTCTTTACCTACGCCTAGCAGCCCTGATGTAGTACCGGGGTTAGTTTAACTATAACGGTATGTATAACAAACACAATTACTGTAGGAATAAACTTGGGGATATGAATGTTGCGAATAATCGCATAAACTCTGAATAATAAATATTACGCTACGCGTACAGACTACTCAAACAAAATGCAGACCAAATACTGACAGACTACTATCAAGCCTAAACAAACTACGGTATATGCAGACTCCGAAATGGTTAGTTAGTATGCGTTCTAACCTAGTAGTACGACTTATTCTTTCAGAGGGGGTTTACCTCACAGCACTGGAAGCCCCTACGTTCCCAACTGGCACTTTATCGGACATACACTCTACACACACCGAAATTTCCTCAGACCTAACAACAGCCAGACAACTATCCAGCCTACAAATTATCTAAATAAGAATTATACGCTACCTGTACAGACTACACAAACAAAGTACAGACCAAACGATGGCAGACTACTATCAAGCCTAAATAAACTACAGTATATGCAGACTCCGAAATGATTAGTTAGTATGCGTTCTAACCTAGTAGTACGACTTATTCTTTCAAAGGGGGTTTACCTCACAGCACTTGAAGCCCCTACGTTCCTAACTAGCACTTTATCGGACAGATGCTCTACACACACTGCAATCCGTTCAGACTTAACAACAGTCAGACAACAATCTAGCCTACAAATTGTCTGTACAATCTGAGCAGGCTTACACGCCTTCTGCTCAATATTAGCCTACAAATAAATAAAACTGACAGAAATAAGTAAAATCTCAATAAAAAACCAGGGCTGCAGTCCCTGATTAATTATTAAGGCCTACAGGTATATAATTATCAAATCGAATAATACTGCTGTACTTGTACTGTTGTAAGTACCGGTCCGGGTGATCAGGCAGTCAGGCCTACTGGTTACCGGTCGACCGGTACTATCAACTTGATTGCTTACGCCGCAATCAAGAAGCTATAACTGTTACTGTTCGCGCTTTTAAGACCTTTGGCAGTTTAACCCGCCAAATCTATATGTCTTCTAGGTTATAAATCGACTTTAGCCTATGACAAGTATTTGACACAAATAAATCCAACATTAGCCGAAGCCAGTCTATGCGCGACCATTCACCCGCTGGATATACCCGGGAGACTGGATTCGGATGCTTTAATTTGATTGCGGTGCAGGCCTACCGTACTATTCGATTGATCGTTAATATATAATCTCTGACAAATATTATTCACTTTCGGGAAATATTAGCAGTTCCTTTAGGACGTGGCGCTCTATCTATATAAACAGAGCTATGGCTTACACTAAACACAACGGAATGGATTATAAGTTACACATAAGGCGCATTCTTTAGGAGATGCTTTGTTACGCGGACAAGCACATACAGACTATTGCACACCGCTGCACACTGAATTGCCGATAGTCACTGATTTTAATCATATATAAAGAGAATAGCAACCGACATTTGTAGGGCCTATAAAATAGCATTCAATTCACTACAAACCACGATAATATAAGTCGCAATTGCTATATGTAGCCGGTCTCTCTAACCTTAGTGTATCAAGAAGATCGGGGTTTCTGATCGTTTATCGTTATTCTCCAAATAACAATATGTAAACAACCGATACAATTAATAACAAACAGCAAATAGCAGTAAATAATGTGCAATACGTACCGTACCGTTATGTGTTCTTAGTGTCTCGTACCGCTGTACCGGTAACAGTTATGTGTTCTTATAATTAAAGCCGTTCTAATGTTGGAATAATTCAGAATAATTCCATAGCCGATGTTCATGGCATCAGGAAAACCAACACACTGAACCCTGTGAGCTGTTGCAGGTAGCTTTCAACACAAAGAGGAAAAGCTCTCATTGGCAGAGTTCCATATTCCACAGATTCCACGAATGTCTAAATGTCAAACCTCCCTAGCCTTCGCAGCCCATAGCCAACACAAGGCTAAATCGCTCTGATTGGTCGATCATTGTTCTGATTGGTTAATCGAACAGAACAAAGAGGCCATACGTACAGCAAATCAGCCAACCAGCGGGCAGATTGTGCCACTAGAAGCAACAGTTTAGAGGATTTGAGCGAATGGGGGAAAACTGGATTACAAATGGAAAAGGCCAGTTATATCCCCAAAAGCTTTTACAGTCCTAGTTACAGGACCAGATTTGCCCTAGTAAGAGGGTCTATGCAGCTACAGGTGGCAACTCCTTTATGCTGCATGGAGGTGGCAAGTTTTCTTGATCAATGACCTAGAATACCTGACCTGACCTGAATAAAAATTACTGTAAGATGTTAGATAGTACTGTAAGATTGTAAAAAGAGCGAGAGGTCGAACGCAACTAAGATTTAATTGTCACTTGGCGGGTCACATAAGCCTTTGGGTGTCTGTACAGCAACCACGTTAAATTTAGAAATGGCTGACTCACTTTCTGAAGATGTCTGGAAAAATGTATACCCACAGTCCCACACAGGCCCCAATTGTGGAGATCTAAGCTCAGTTTTGTTCTAGCAAGAATGTGCAATCCTCCAGTGCCAGATTATTTACAAATTTGGTTTACACATTTTTGCTTGATGACAGGAGGTAATAGACAACAATCCGACACTAAGGAAGTAAAGCAGGTATACAATCTAAAGGAAATTGACAACCATTTATCGGGCAATTTCAAATCTACTTGAAATAAATGACTCTAAGTTATTGGAAGCCCAACCCCAACATCGAATTCAAAGATAAAATGGCTTGGTCAAGTGAGAGATCCATATTCTGGCTCTGATTCCCATCATAGACTGATACTAATTATTATCACCATCACCACCTGTCATTAGAATATTATTTTACATACACCACCAGTAAATTTAAGGAGTCCCAAGTCTAGAATTTGAAGAAGGTATATATCAAGAGAATCAAGTTCACTCATGCCATGATAAGGAAGAAGTGTGATGGTTGATCCAACAAGCGCAGTAGGATCACCAATGCCATGATAATGTTGGGTTTAATATTCTTTGTGATGCTGGGGAAAGGAATTCTCTTGCATGATGATATCATTATAGATAGGTATTCTCCCCGTTGGTGGTGGATTTTCATAAGTGAGCATGGCACACTCAAGGCGAAAGACACCAGGATCAAACAACTCACATACTGAACAGCCATCAATGATGCCGATGACCACAGGCAATCAGCTCAGGTATGGAAATCTACCAACTTGCTGACTGGGAACCACCAACAACGAACCACTTTACATCTGTACTCCCGGATGTACCAATTGGTTATATCTCCGTTGCTGAAGTCAAGGCTGCTGCTGCAAAGATCATTAAGACCAATCGTGCCAGTGAAGTAAATGCCCCCCCCCCCCCCCCCCCCTGTGGAGCTCATTTACCCTATTATATAGACTTGTACAAAGAGCGTCCCACAAGAAATTAAAACAAATAAGTTGGTGCCAGTTCCCAAGAAGGGCAACCCAACACTCTATGGATCTCTTCGTGGAATCTCGTTGATCCCGATTGGTGCAAAGCTATATAATAGAATTCTATTAAATCGCATCAGGGATCCCATTGAGAGACTGCTCCGTGGAAATCAGAATGGGTTCCGTAAAGGTCGTGGGACCATGGAGCCCATTTTGGCACTTATAAGGATAATTGAAGAGTTATCAAAAAAGAAAGACTGTCATATGGCTGTTATCTTTGTTGACTTCTTCAAGGCCTTTGATTCAGTCTCTCGCTCACGTGTGTTCAGCATACTTTCATTATATGGGATTCCTGATGAAATTATTGCACCAATCAGATCAGTATACGATGGTTCAACAACATTTGTGTCTACTGTTGATGGTGACACAGATCCATTGTGTTAGGGGAGTTTTCCAGGGTGACACACTAGCACCATTCTTATTCAATTGTGGTTGACTTAGATCATCATAATGATGATGGGGTGATGGTAACTCCACCTACTGGCTCCTGAAGTCGAGGAAATCCTGCCAAGTACCTAACTGATCTAGACTTTTGCTGATAACTTAGTGGTACTCTCAGAATCATTAGAGGGAGCCCAACAGCTCCCCATCTCATTGGAACAGGCATAAGACATAGTGCTTAATTAGAATTGATATATTTGCTAATTCCAAGACCAAAATTTTGACAGTTCACTTCAACAGTCCTCAGGGAATATTTAAATATGCAACCATAATCTCTAAGGTTAGCTTACTAAGCTTACTAGCATAGCCTTAGTTTAGGTGTAATTGGATGACTTCTCCTACCTGGGATTATGGATCCCAATCTAATTTATTTGTTAAGCCCTCATAGTATCTTACTGTGCAGATTATAATATATTGATAGATGGCTCCCTTATTACGGATTACATGATGGAAAGTCTCTGGAGGAAAGAATAAGCTTTAAAACTATAATTGTATATGGTTCTTAGTAGATTTCAATAGAGTGATTACATTAGAATTAAAATCTATATACATTCCAGGATTTAAAACCTTTAATAACCCAAATAAGGTTACCCATCCATGTGGCAATGCGTTTCTGATTAAAAAATGAAGTTGATTACATTATTGGGATCTTGTTGATGTTGAAGGCGAACTATGATTCAAATTATCATGTTTTCCATCTTAGGAGATTTCAATAGCTGCCACGGAACACCAGGTCTTCCAGAGGAATTACAGGCGCGTGTGTTTAGTTATCAAGAATTGTAGATAATACTGTAAATGAAATGGACAAACGTGTCCTTTTCAACATCTAAAATTCACCAAATACAATTATTATTAATCACCATTGTTGCCCAACGAAATCCATGGGCGTTTAGGTACTGGAAAGTTTACATTGGACTTTAGAATTGGAATTCCTATTCACTTGGTTCAGAACCTACAGTATTTTTACACTTCAGACCAATGCAAGAATGCAACATTGATCAGTCTCATAAAGTGTTGGACCATGCACTGTTGTTTATTTCATTAAACCTGAGTTCTGATTTCTGTGTGACATCTGACATCTCAGTAGATGCTGGCATACGAACCTATTTGCCTCGCTCATCGATGATATTATCACATCAGAACTTCATAACGTTATTGTTTGACAACCTGAACTCGATCACATCAAACTTTATCAAGTAGTTAACAATGTAGCTAATGGATGTTGTCCTTGTTCAGCTAACTGGTGCTGAATGCTGCTCCAAATCCGGCCCGCGGTACATGTCAATAGAAATTTCTCTGATCAAATGGTGACCCTGCCATGGTGTGAGGTGGTATTAATTGGAAAATTAATGCAATAAGTGATCAATAAGATGGTGTCCCCCCATCAGAGAATGAGTTCAAGTATCATTTAGAAACCCTTTTGAAACGTTTGAGACAGTTTCATCATTAGGGAATTTGAAAAATAATTTACAGAATTTGAAGTTACAATCTCCAGTTAAAATGGCTTATTTTCCTTTTCTTTGGAATGTATAAAGCTTGTTCGATTTCTTTAGTTTACAATTAATTGTATTTTGCCAGCCTTGAGGATTTTGTATAGCGACTTCGTGTAAGTTTGCTATGTTTGGTTACTCACTGTAGGTTTATTTTATTATGCATTTAATCCGCACATTCACGCTTATCTCCCTTTAAAGCAGGAAGGTCGCCACACTATTTACCTGTTGGGTTTGTGTGCACTGACATCTAAAGGGTCTTGTCTAGGGTGCGAAATTTATACAGTCTTTAGTCGGATTTGAACTTGCAGCGCCAAACAGTAATGTGAGAGCAGCCCAGGCGATGTATCCTCAGAGATAGATTACCTTTATTACATAATTTTGACATATAATTATGACAGAACAACAGAACAACAGAACGAGAGAACAACAGAACAACAGACACACCGATTGAGTTAGTGGTACCTGTCTGTATGCTAAGCTCGCTTACTTTCGTCGCTCGCCCAACAACAGACACACCGATTGAGTTAGTGGTACCTGTATGCTAAGCTCGCTTACTTCCATCGCTCGCCCCACAACAGACACACCGATTGAGTTAGTGGTACCTGTATGCTAAACTCGCTTACTTCCGTCGCTCGCCCCACAACAGACACACCGATTGAGTTAGTGGTACCTGTATGCTAAGCTCGCTTACTTCCATCGCTCGCCCCACAACAGACACACCGATTGAGTTAGTGGTACCTGTATGCTAAACTCGCTTACTTCCGTCGCTCGCCCCACAACAGACACACCGATTGAGTTAGTGGTACCTGTATGCTAAGCTCGCTTACTTTCAGCACTCTCCCCACAGACACACCGATTGAGTTAGTGGTACCTGTATGCTAAGCTCGCTTACTTCCATCGCTCGCCCCACAACAGACACACCGATTGAGTTAGTGGTACCTGTATGCTAAGCTCGCTTACTTCCATCGCTCGCCCCACAACAGACACACCGATTGAGTTAGTGGTACCTGTATGCTAAACTCGCTTACTTCCGTCGCTCGCCCCACAACAGACACACCGATTGAGTTAGTGGTACCTGTATGCTAAGCTCGCTTACTTCCATCGCTCGCCCCACAACAGACACACCGATTGAGTTAGTGGTACCTGTATGCTAAACTCGCTTACTTCCATCGCTCGCCCCACAACAGACACACCAATTGAGTTAGTGGTACCTGTATGCTAAACTCGCTTACTTTCGTCGCTCACTCCACAACAGACACACCGATTGAGTTAGTGGTACCTGTATGCTAAGCTCGCTTACTTCCATCGCTCGCCCCACAACAGACACACCGATTGAGTTAGTGGTACCTGTATGCTAAACTCGCTTACTTCCATCGCTCGCCCCACAACAGACACACCGATTGAGTTAGTGGTACCTGTATGCTAAACTCGCTTACTTTCGTCGCTCGCTCCACAACAGACACACCGATTGAGTTAGTGGTACCTGTATGCTAAGCTCGCTTACTTTCGTCGCTCGCCCCACAACAGACACACCGATTGAGTTAGAGGTACCTGTATGCTAAGCTCGCTTACTTTCGTCGCTCGCCCAACAACAGACACACCGATTGAGTTAGTGGTACCTGTATGCTAAGCTCGCTTACTTTCGTCGCTCGCCCCACAACAGACACACCGATTGAGTTAGAGGTACCTGTATGCTAAGCTCGCTTACTTTCGTCGCTCGCCCAACAACAGACACACCGATTGAGTTAGTGGTACCTGTATGCTAAACTCGCTTACTTTCGTCGCTCGCTCCACTGACACACCGATTGAGTTAGAGGTACCTGTATGCTAAGCTCGCTTACTTTCGTCGCTCGCCCAACAACAGACACACCGATTGAGTTAGTGGTACCTGTATGCTAAACTCGCTTACTTTCGTCGCTCGCTCCACTGACACACCGATTGAGTTAGAGGTACCTGTATGCTAAACTCGCTTACTTTCGTCGCTCGCTCCACTGACACACCGATTGAGTTAGAGGTACCTGTATGCTAAACTCGCTTACTTTCGTCGCTCGCTCCACTGACACACCGATTGAGTTAGTGGTACCTGTATGCTAAACTCGCTTACTTTCGTCGCTCGCTCCACTGACACACCGATTGAGTTAGAGGTACCTGTATGCTAAACTCGCTTACTTTCGTCGCTCGCCCCACAACAGACACACCGATTGAGTTAGTGGTAACTGTATGCTAAGCTCGCTTACTTTCGTCGCTCGCCCAACAATGTTTATAATAATTCTTCAGAAATTTGTTTTACTCTATATTTACATCCTGACATGTTGGTATTGGAATGATTAAATTTGATTTTGGCAAATCTTTGGCTCCTGAAGAACTTCTGTAAGAAATAAATAAATTGTGGTTGAAATGCAACTGTAATAAATATATTAGGCAAACTCTGTATCAACGTTTAAGGGACGCTTTATTAATGTTTGTTCGTAGGTTTCTGTAGGACTATAAGCATTTAAAATTTATAATTTCGGGAAACACTCATTAATGGATATCGTCAAATTAGGCCTAATAAACTCTGTGTGTGATTAAATTTTTCCAGTTAGAAAGTAGATACCAAGAGGTTTGGTTGGTGTGATTATTATCGATGAGTTGGTATATTACTAAGTAACCGGTTCGACCCCACCTTGATGTTAATGCCCAATTTGTGGGGTTGTGCTGTGCAACCAAATTCAGATTTCATCCCAGAGGACTGGGTAGTTAATGACATCTATTGTATTATTACTCGCCAACGGAATACTGACAATTGAAGTAGGAGTTTTTCTGAGTATACCAAAGGGAACCTAAGTAAATTTAAGTGATTGGTTCGGGCTTGACCATATCAATTACTTATTTTTTGTTGGTTTGTGTTTGCGGATGGTCGCCGAAATAACGGGAATACCTACTCCCCGTCCATATATATAACGCAATAAATTTTATTGTCCGTTTAAATCACTCATGATGTCCTTTTTTTTACTTTTTATGTCCTTCAGAAATTTACCGTTAGGTTCCATGCTACCGGTTTCTCTACTGCTGTTATCTCAGGCTATCAGTACCGGTATTAGTAATAGAGCACTATTTTGCAGTATTGCTGCATTGTATGTACAGATGTAGGTATATAGCAGGTATTTTAGGTATTTTAGTACCGGTACCGGCACCGGTACTGCTGTAGGCCTACTGTGTAGCCTACCATTTAAATACGGTAATGGTAGGCCTACCTTATTTAATTTAGCAAGAAATTCAATTGTATTGATTTAATTTGACAGGTGAAGAAATTGTATTAATTTTATTTGAAATATAATTTAATTGAATTTATGTAATTTGAAATGTATATCAATGATGCTGTCTCTTTAAGCTGTCCCATTCCCTCTAATGTTCATGACATAGTTTATTGTTATGTTCATGACAGAGTTTATTGTTTTGGTTAGAAAATGCCGCCTCTGTAACCCGCTCCTTTCCCTGAATTGGTAAAGTGACCGTTTATTGTTTTGGTTAGAAAGGCCCGCCTCTGTAACCTGCTCCTTTCCTTCATTTAGTAAAGTGACTGTTTATTGTTTTGGTTAGAAAATCCCGACTCTGTAACCTGCCCCTTTCCCTCAATTAGTTAAATGATCGTTTATTGTTTTGGTTAGAAAATCCCGACTCTGTAACCTGCTCCTTTCCCTCAATTAGTTAAATGATCGTTTATTGTTTTGGTTAGAAAATCGCGTCTCTGTAACCTGCTCCTTTCCCTGATTTGGTAAAGTGACCGTTTATTGTTTTGGTTAGAAAGGCCCGCCTCTGTAACCTGCTCCTTTCCTTCATTTAGTAAAGTGACTGTTTATTGTTTTGGTTAGAAAATCCCGCCTCTATAACCTGCTCCTTTCCCTCAATTAGTTAAGTGATCGTTTATTGTTTTGGTTAGAAAATCCCGCCTCTGTAACCTGCTCCTTTCCCTCAATTAGTTAAGTGATCATTTATTGTTTTGGTTAGAAAAGACCATCTATGTAACCTGCTCCTTTCCTTCATTTGGTAAAGTGATTGTTTATTGTTTTGGTTAGAAAGGCCCGCCTCTGTAACCTGCTCCTTTCCTTCATTTAGTAAAGTGACTGTTTATTGTTTTGGTTAGAAAATCCCGCCTCTATAACCTGCCCCTTTCCCTCAATTAGTTAAATGATCGTTTATTGTTTTGGTTAGAAAATCCCGACTCTGTAACCTGCTCCTTTCCCTCAATTAGTTAAATGATCGTTTATTGTTTTGGTTAGAAAATCGCGTCTCTGTAACCTGCTCCTTTCCCTGATTTGGTAAAGTGACCGTTTATTGTTTTGGTTAGAAAGGCCCGCCTCTGTAACCTGCTCCTTTCCTTCATTTAGTAAAGTGACTGTTTATTGTTTTGGTTAGAAAATCCCGCCTCTATAACCTGCTCCTTTCCCTCAATTAGTTAAGTGATCGTTTATTGTTTTGGTTAGAAAATCCCGCCTCTGTAACCTGCTCCTTTCCCTCAATTAGTTAAGTGATCATTTATTGTTTTGGTTAGAAAAGACCATCTATGTAACCTGCTCCTTTCCTTCATTTGGTAAAGTGATTGTTTATTGTTTTGGTTAGAAAATCCCGCCTCTGTAACCTGCTCCTTTCCCTGATTTGGTAAAGTGACCGTTTATTGTTTTGGTTAGAAAGGCTAGCCTCTGTAACCTGCTCCTTTCCTTCATTTGGTAAAGTGACTGTTTATTGTTTTGGTTAGAAAATCCGGCCTTAACCTGCTCCTTTCCATCAATTGGTAATTGTTTTTGGCTATAAAATGAGTGTTTTGCTACGTCATGTGGTAATCGATTATCGACAACAACCACAAACTATTAAATTTAGAGTCTTTTACCACAGGCGCATATGGAAATCTATCTCATAGTCTATAAATCATGGAATTTTGAATGTTTTGGCACAGGCATAGTGAAACCAACTGTCCGACAGACCCGAAATCAACAAATTTTGAATGTTTTGGCATAAAAAGTCATTAAAGGACAACAAAAGTCATTAAAGGGACAACAAAAGTCATTGTGCACAATTCGTAAAAAAAGGAGGACAAAAAAGTCAAATAAAAGGACATAAAAAATCACTCTGAAACTTATTTGCATTTGTTCTTTAAGTAGCTCGGATTAATATATTCCTTAAATTTACAAATGTCCACCATACAAGCAACACTTGCTGCAGTACAAAGTGAAAAATTGTAAACATATCATAGCAAATATGTATAGATTGTATACATACTCTAGTAATCTAAGGTACAGACATAATCTTAGAAGGAAACAATGTAAGTCATTCTAATCAGAGTGTCATAATTATTAATATATACAGTACGACATATGTTAACGAGGAAAGCACAAAACAAGAAAAAAATAACAAAACAAAACAATTTGTAGGTCTCACTGAATAACATGCGATATTAGGGTATGTGATATTAGGGTATGCAATATTAGGGTATGCGATATTAGTGTATGCAATATTAGGGTATGCAATATTAGGGTATCGATATTAGGTAATGCAATATTAGGGTATGCAATATTAGGGTATGCAATATTAGGGTATGCAATACTGTATTTGGGTATGCAATATTAGGGTATGCAATATTAGGGTATGCAATACTGTATTTGGGTATGCAATATTAGGGTATGCAATACTGTATTAGGGTATGCAATATTAGGGTATGCAATACTGTATTTGGGTATGCGATATTAGGGTATTTCTGAAGTTGTTGCAGTCCGAAATAAACAAGTAACAAGTACGGATGTGTTGATAGAGGAACGAGATCAGGTTAGTAGAAAAGGCATTACGCCTACTAACCTGCATTATCTAAATAACCTGTGCAGACTAGCCTCAGTTAACACAACATTCGTGTCCCCAATGCGACAAGGTGAGCTGACTGCCTTGGCAGATTAGCTTTCTCTTAGCGCAGTGGGAATTCAAGCTTGGACAAACTGATGAGGATCTGATTAAGGACATGGGGGGCGGTTGGCGACTCGCCCTCGCGACAGCAGATGATAGTGGCAATGGTGGAATTGGTTTATTGATGAATCCAACTGCACATGCAGCATTGGACAAAATAGACCAAATCTCTAACCGCATCATCCGTTGCCACTTCTCATGTTCTGGAAGACTGGCTAAAAGAAGTTTCCTAAGGTGATCCTGGAGGGCAACCTAGTTGGTGCCAGTTCCCAAGAAGGGCAACCTAACACTCTATGGTTCTTTTCGGGGAATCTCATTGATCTCGATTGCTGCAAAGCTATACAATAGAATTCTATTAAATCGCATCAGGGATCCTATTGAGAGACTGCTCTGTGGAAATCAGAATGGGTTCCGTAAAGGTCGTGGGACCATGGAGCCAATTTTGGCACTTAGAAGGATAATTGAAGAGTTATCAAAAAATAAAGACAGGCATCTGGCTGTTATCTTTGTTGACTTCTTCAAGGCCTTTGATTCAGTCTCTCGCTCACGTATGTTCAGCATACTTTCATTATATGGGATTACTGGTGAAATTATTGCAACAATCAGATCAGTATACGATGGTTCGGCAACATTTGTCTTTACTGTTGACGGTGACACAGAACTATTTGAAGTGTTATGGGGCGTCCTCCAGGGAGACACACTTGCACCATTCTTGTTCATAATTGTGGTTGACTATGTTCTACACATGTCCTTAGATCATCAAAATGATGATGGGGTGATGGTAACTCCACCCACTGCCTCCAAAAGTCGAGGAAATCCTGCCAAGTACCTAACTGATCTAGACTTTGCTGATGACTTAGGAGTACTCTCAGAATCACTAGAGGGAGCCCAACGGCTCCTCAGCTCATTAGAACATGCTGCTTCTAGTGTTGGTCTTTTTATTAACTCCAGAAAGACCAACATTCTGACAGTTAACTTTGAAAGTCCTCAGCAAGTCTCTGATCGGATGAGCATAAGCTCAAAGGATGGTATGCTTGAGCATGTGGACGACTTCTGTTACCTGGGATCATGGATCCGGAAGTCAGGTGAGGACATTCGAATACGTAAGTGAAAGGCATGGGCAGCCTTGAATAGGCTTTCCAGGATTTGGAAGTCACCGAGAATTAATCGGAAACTTAAGGTCCGATGGAGTCCATGTGCCATGAGCCAGTGCATAATCTTGTGTTTTGGCAGCCTCATGGAGTGAATTAGCATGGTGGATAGCCCATGACTTTATTGAGACGCCTCCTAAAGGACACTGGCCTTGAAAATGCGGATAATCCCATTGTGAGTAGGGAGTTGTGGCGGTCTAACATTGTCGATAACAGCATTCTTAAAAATGCACCTGCAATACAGCATGACGATCCTAGTAGTTGTAGGAGGCCTACTAACCTGCATTATCTAAATAACCTGTGATAACATTCGTTTATTATTTAGGTTCCCAAATCGCGCCTCTGTAAACTAGCTGTCACACAAAATTGATCTTACGCTTTATTTCTACATATTTTTTTTTTGGAGCAATATGTATTTCAAAATGGTGAGTAGTGCCTCACCTCCCCAGCCCCACCCCTCATGTGGGGTAAACGCTACGCCTACACATACACGTACTGTTAACATGTTGGCCTATACACCAGACTGTTGATTCTCAATCTGTTGATTCTCAATTAAGTTTGATTTTCTACAATATTATAACTCTAGTTTATTGTTTTGATTTCTTTCATCCCGCCACTACTGTAACCTGCTTCTTTACTAACCTGCCTACAAGTCGAGGTCGTAGGTGTGTATATATTGTATAGTCTTGGTTAATTTTTAATTATACTATTTTAATTTTATTCGTATCCCCCCCCCCCCCCCCCCCCATCTGATTATATTAATTACTTAATGTTATATAATCTATCTGCAATAAACTGGTTGTGAACTAAAGTGTCATGATACTACACAAAAACTGACTGTCTCTGGGTAGTACAGTAAGTATATTGAAGACATAGTCTATGAAGGAGAGATAATGTTTACTTTAGCTTTGATTTATGTTGTTTGGCAGGGGCGTCCTTCCGGTTCAATGAGTTATTGGAAAGTTGGACAGACTGATTGATGCTTATGGATGATTATTATAATCATATTAAAATCAATTAAATTAAACAGAGTTATCAGGATGGAAAACTCAATTAGTATAATGTAGCATCATCAGACCACCTGTGACAACTTGTTGGATATGTCATATGTATGAGTATATTACCAACATAAATGTTCCAGTTCTCCCTTGTCAATTTCCAAGATATTTTGATAGTCAAATTTTTATTTTTTGAAATTGTCACACTATTTTTTTTACAAAACCTGATGTACCCCGTCACAGCTTTATTGAAAATAGAAAAGAGGGGGGGGGGGGGGGATTTATAATCTACATTATTTTGTATAACTTCCGAGTAGTAGTGCAGAAAAATCTCACTCTTGTCATCCCTCATCATTTTCTTAGGTAGAAAGCGCCAATCCGCACCAGGGAGCAGGTGAGGGGCATCCTCCAGGGAGACACACTTGCACCATTCTTGTTCATAATTGTAGTTGACTATGTTCTACGCATGTCCTTAGATCATCATAATGATAATGGGGTGATGATAACTCCACCTACTGGCTCCAGAGGTCGAGGAAATCCTGCCAAGTACCTAACTGCTCTAGACTTTGCTGATGACTTAGGAGTACTCTGAGAATCACTAGAGAGAGCCCAACGGCTCCTCAGCTTATTAGAACAGGCTGCTTCTAGTGTTGGTCTTTTTATTAACTCCAGAGACAGTTAACTTTGAAAGTCCTCAGCAAGTCTCTGACCAGATGATGAGCATAAGTTCAAAGGATGGTATGCTTGAGCATGTGGACGACTTCTGGTACCTGGGATCATGGATCCAGAAGTCAGGTGAGGACCTTGGAATACGTAAGGGAAAGGCATGGGCAGCCTTGAATAGGCTTTCCAGGATTTGGAAGTCACCGAGAATTAATCGGAAACTTAAGGTCAAATGGAGTCTATGCTGGGCTCTAACTGCTGAGGACACCAAATCTCTGGATGGCACATTCACAAGAATGCTACGCCGGGTTCATTGTGTCAAGTACAATGCTCACATCTCCAACCAGACAATATATAACATTGGAGGTGTCTCATTGGTTCCCCCAATCTTGACACTAGAACAAAATCGCCTCCGCTTTGCAGGACATTGCTTTCGCCGTGAGGACCAGCCAGTGCATAATCTTGTACTTTGGAAGCCTCATGGAGTGTATAAGCATGGTGGACAGCCCATGACGTTCTTGAGACGCATCTTAAAGGACACTGGCCTTGAAGATGCGGATGATGTAGCAAATGTCATGGGTGATAGGGAGTTGTGGCGGCGCAATTTTGTCGACAAGCCGACACAGCATTCTTAAAAATGCAGCTGCAATGCAGCATGCCGATCCTAGTAGTAGTTTAGTCTGAATTTTGGCGACCATCAGCTTCAAGATTTGATAGGAAAATTTATTTTTTGGAATTGGAAAATTGATCAATCCGTTATTTATATTTAATTTTATTTGTTTTATGCGATATGGAACTTGTTGTTAGTGTAATTTTACTGTACCGTGCCCCCTTGGTGTTTTTCTCCTAAACTATTAGGTATTATTAGTGTGAATAATATATATTAATAGCTATAATCAACTTACACTCAGCTGCCTTTAAAACACTCACTGTACAGTACATACTGAACAGATTTAGTTTGAAAACAACTACAGTAGCATCTTCCCTGTGACGTACTGAATTGCAGTAGCGAGTTAATGTAATGGAACGATGCTTTTCGTGGCGTAAGCATACTCAAATTATAAATATTAATGACGAGTAAGGGTCTTGAGCCACGGCTAATATAAAATATTGTTAGTTTACCATATAGCTATTTCACGCTTCCCGCGCGTCGTCAGTGGTATATTATTAAACACAATATTAATATAATTTTACTAAAAAAAACAATTCAAAGCTTAAAAAGATATCTCCAAAACCGATACCGTTATGATACTGTACAGTAGTTATGACTATTTTAATAAAGATATTAGCTGTGTAAAGTGGCAGACCGGTACAGTATCATAACGGTATCGGTTTTGTATATATCTTTTAGGCTTTGAATTGGTTTTTTTAGTTAAATTTTATTAATATTGTGTCTAATAATATACCACTGAAGACGCGCGGGAAGCGTGAAATAGCTATATGGTAAACTAACAATATTTTATATTAGCCGTGGCTCAAGACCCTTACTCGTCATTAATATTTATAATTTGAGTATTGCAGATAGAAGTTGCCTACACACAGTCTACCTACAACAGCTGTAACCACAACAAATATATATATTGGTTCATTTTGTCGCAGCAGTGTCATCATTAAACAAATTTTTACACAAATGGGTAACCAATGGGCAATATAATTATACAGATTGCACCTTTTTGGCAAATATAATATAATATATTGAAAAATTAATTTGCAGAAACCTACATTCTGAGGGGAAGGTCACCTGCATTTTGGCAATATCAACAAAACTAGTATCAGAAATTCCAAATTATTTTTGTCAGCTCAAAGCCAAAGGGGCTCACAAATGTTTAATAAATGCAAACTTTGACTGCATTTCATTAACATTCCTCAATATTAGAAGAAAAACCAGCTATAAGACAAACACAAACACAGGATTGTTCTCATGTAAACACCCAAATGCAAGCTAAGTTAGAAGTTATCCTTTTGCTTTAATTAATAATTGTACTCTGAACATGCAGCTCCTGAGCTTGAAGACAATTTAATAAAACGCAAGCATTTTGAGGGGCACCTACCTGAAATGACAAATAAAACTCAAATGAAACTGTTCAAGCTGTTAATGTAACTTTAACATTTGCTTTGCCGGAAAGGCCCACTTTTACGAATAGGTGAATATAAAAGGACAATATTTCTCAAAATGGTGAGTATAAAAAGGGCACATTTCCCAAACATGTGTTCGTATAATAGGGCACTTTTCTCAAAAGGGCGGTTCGTTCTAATCAACGAACCACCCCCCCCCCCCCCCCCCCCCCCACTGGCTTCGGGCTTGGGTAGGTGTGTAGGCGTAGGCATAGGTGTAAGCGAAACTTTTACCCCCGCTCCACCCTAATTACATCCCCTAATATATTTATGTAATGACTTGCCTATTTGTAGGCGTAATACTTCTGGGATTCGATATTTCGTTTTATCTTGCATCATTACTCTACCTGATGAAATCTCGGTTAAATCGAAATTCATTCTAATTAAGCCATTAAGCCAAAAGACAACACGCCCCTAATCCTTTCAGTCAATCAACACGCCCCTCATCCTATCAGCCAATCAACAAGCCCCTCATCCTATCAGCCAATCATCAGTGAATACATCCCTCCCACGTAATAGGATTTCGGCCTACAATAGTTGTATAGTTATTTAAGGATTTACAACGACAACTGGTATTTGCATTTCGGATGCAGTTTAAATAGATTATTATTAACTCCCCCCACCTGCTGTATCATTCCATGCTGTTTATGAGAACTTTAAATGTACCTGCATGGATGGATATACTGCATACAGCTTTCATTTTTGGCAGTTTTATCAGACAAATATGTCTTTGGCATTGATATTTATTAAGACATGGCACTAATGATAATTTGTGCTAACGATAAAGAGAATTCAATTACAACTAATTAACATTAATTAAACAAGGTAGTACAAACAAATTGTGACTACACCTAATGATTTCCTATAGAATAACAATAATTTATAAATATTTGTTTAAAAATAGTGTTACTTAAAATAACGACACTGATAAAATTGGACATTATATTCAACATTTATCATACATATTTAAGTTTTTTAAGTACGTAGTAACGTAGAAATTCGCATTCTGGAGTAAAATAAAGTTGGCATTATCCTATTATACATACAACATAATATATAAAGTTATTATTTAATTTATCGCTGTATTACTGAGTTAGTGTCTAAACGACTTAAACGACTAAACGAAAAATATTCAACATAATTATTAAAGAAGTTTATAATTACTTTTGCTATTGTAACGTTCCCAGTATTTTAAAGAGTACTTTAGTACGAGATCACTTTAGATAAAAACACATAATGAGATTTAAAAAAAAAAGGCCTTTAAAATTTCGTGAAAGTTTGTTTTACACTTAGCTCGTCCAATTGAAACACATATGATCTAAAATCAATGTTTCTGAATTCACGACGATTATAAAAATATTGTTGTTATAAAATTTTGATGGCCAATGCATTACGGTACGTATGGTCGGTCACCTTTTACGCTTTATACACCCATTGAACCCAAAACCGTTACATTTGATAAGACTATGGTTTTTTCACTACTTCCACTTTTAATTCCAGCACAAAATTTCACCTTCCCAGAACCAGATTTTATATAAAATGTTACCATCGAATTCAAAAACCTTTAAAACTTCATACATATGAAGCTTGTAATTTGTAGAATTTTGTAATTTAAGATTTTGTAATGAAAATAAATTTGCAAGTAGTGAAATAAAAATATTTACATTCCGTAACTGCCCAGATTATTTCAAATTTGTAAAGTCAAATTCTAGTAAAAAACTCACTAGGTTATAAATTAGCCTAATTGAACAAATGTATATTTACTTTATTATGTACCTAAAATGGTTTATTTACATTGATCCTTTTGTCAAAACAAAAATTCCAGAGAAATTGTCACCAATGAAATTATCATCTTCAACAAAAAATCTCGAAAAATTTTATATCCGATGCCACTAATTGCCACTAATTAATTAATTAATGAGGATCTTATCAAACAGCTGGTTGACGCCGTCAACGCCACCAATGCAGCAAGCAATCCGTACAGGAATGGAAATCAATTGGTATAAAAATGTTAAGCACCAAAGATAAGGCTGAATCTCCAGCTGAACGCTTCAATATTATTTCGAGTGCCAACTTTGAGAAGCTCCTAAACAACGACAGGGTATCGCATGATATGTTTGTGATACATCGTGTGTCTGAGTCGGTACTCACAGATATACCAATGGTGACATATCTTTTGAGTATTGAAGAAGACAGGTCTTCGGCTGGAGCTCATTTACCCCTCAATATTGATTTTGACCCTATCGATATTTTAAGGGTAGAATAATTTTATAATTTAGTTTTAAGGGTAGAATAGTTTCAGGTTGAATGAGGTGCCCTGTACATTGAGTTTGGGTTTATCTCTACAAATGTTGATGCTTTCCTTTAGTAGAAGATCGTAGTTAGTAGCAGGACGACCAGTAATTTTGAAGTCGTCGTAGGAGAACTTGTAATCATGATCCCAGTTATGTCAATATTAGGCCTACTGAACCCTGACTGTACCACCCCTATATTTCAACTCATATAATTAATTTTTGTGTTAATAACTTCACATTAACAAGATTAACTAGATAAACTACTTGAGGGCTGGATATAATAGATCTAACACCTAAAATATGACAACTGTAAAGTTAATATGTGACAATTTTTCAGAATTTTCCAGTTTTTGAAAAAAAGTGAGTGTATCTGTACCACCCCTATGCATCAACTCAATCAAAAAATTTTCTTAAGTAAATCTTCACAATCACCATATGATTAAATTGAACAACTTGAGGAATGCAAATTTCACATTTGAAAATTTCAAGTTGAAATGCAATAAAAGTAGGCGCGGCGTCATTTTTCAATATTTCGGGTCTGATGTACCACCCCTTAAGTTTAATATTTTTTGAAAAAAATTTGTATATAATGTTTTGAGGTGAAATGCAATGGGAAAATTCACTTGAGCAATGAAAATAAGAAAAAAGTATTTTTTAGAAACACCCTAAGCTATAGCCTTACCAGTTCGCGGGGACTTTCCGCTCTGAGATTCTTAACTCAAAATTACTGGTCGTCCTGCTACTAACTACGACTTTCTACTAAAAGAAAGCATCAACATTTGTAGAGATAACCCCAAACTGAATGTACAGGGCACCTCATTCAACCTGAAACTATTATACCCTTAAAACTTTCTATATCTCTGTATATTCTTCTCTATCCTTTCTGTAAGCTGCACTACTATAACCTACATTACAAACCCTGACCATAACTGTATAATAAGTTCCCCCCATATGCTATGCACTCACTACTTAATACTTTCTACAATGCCTTATGTATTCAATTTGATTTCTACTGTAGTTTTTTTTGTATTCTACTATTATGTACTGTTTGAGCTATAAATACTTTTGGTACCGGTACACTTAATTAGTCTTGTAATATTTTCACCTGTTGTCTATTCTATAAAACTTATATTTTGTTTTCACCTAAGTACGGCCTTCAATGTTATTACATATAATAATTCAGTACTGTACAGTATCTGTAATTCTTTATTTACTACTCGGAATATTTAACATAATTATAATTCCTATTCACTTTTACAGTGAGTCTCTAATTAATATAATTATGTGTAACTTTTTAGTCATAATTTCTACCGTTATTTCGGTGTGTGTAAAGTGTAAAGCAATTATACGAAACGTCCCGGATTTTGGATTTTATATAAACTTTAATATTATTTTCCAAATTACTATATTAATTTGCTTCAAACTAAGATATCCTCATGGGACTACAATTACAGTACGTCTGTAACTATTCTGTCAAAGTAAATTTTTTATTTAGATAGTATATTAGTAAAAAAACATTTCGAGTCCTGTATTATATTTGCAGTTTCTAATTGCAATTTCTAATATCACTAATAATATCATATAGAAATGTCTGAGATGTTAGCCAAGTTGATTATAATGTGGATGTTGTTATATTTCTCTATCTCCAGCTGCACAATTAAGGTTAGTTATGTAAAACAAACAATTGAAGGAGTAATTATATTAAAGGATAGCATGAAGACCTAAAGAAAGATAACTATCTTGTACCACATTGCCTAACAAGGATGTCCAATCCTTCGAAGGAAATTCATTTGGGACAACTTCATTTACCATTAACCCTATTAAACCGGGGGGGGGGGGGGGGGGGAGGGGTCAATATGACCCCCCCCCCCCCCCCCCCCCCGCCGCGTGGGTTTTTGTTATAACTCTGAAACAAAAGCTGTTGGGAATCTGAAATTTTATGACTTTTCCTAAAAATCTATTGTCTTCCTAATAGTGAAAACCGTTTTAGAAAATATTGGGAAGTTTTCTAGTTTTTAGCACCATTTAATAACCCCCTACTTTTGGCACTTTTTGGAGACGTTTTTTAAAATTACATTTCACGAAATATGATTAATAACATCTCTATTTTTGATTTACACCGGTTTTTTGGTGTTAGCAATTGGGTGGAATTCATATAAATTAATTTATTAATTTCGAACTTGTTTTTTTCGGCGGGTGCCAAATTTTGGTGCCAGCACCAAATTTTGAAATATTTCAATTTTGTAAATTGATTGTTTGAACCTTTTTTTTGCGCAATATGGGTTATTTAGGGTTGTGGTTAGGGTTCTGGTTTCGATGGAATATATACGAGTTGCACTACGCATATCAAACTTGTATTTTTCGTTGCGTGTGCAAAATTTGGTGCTAGCACAAAATTTTGAAAATTTATTCAATAGTTTAATTGCTTGTGACAACTTATTTTCCGCGTCTTAGAGGTTTATGGCTGTTCTGAATTCAATGGAATAAATAATTATCTAACTAGACATCTCACACTCGAATTTTTCGGAAGTACAGGTGCAAAATTTGTTGCTAGTGTTGAGAATTGCAGTCTAATCAAGCAGAAGAAAATACAGAGTCAAGCAATTCTGCACTATGTTTCCATATTCATGAGGTAGGCAATAAGACATACAGTTAATAAAATGTACATACAAAGCACATGCAGACTTACATAGACAAAAGCACATTCAAATATATATATAAGAAAGCAGTACAGTACAGAGTACCGGTACAACTAAAAGATAAGAACTTAGATCCCGAAGGGAATATATTTTATAGATACAGTATGGTCAACATTCCCATCACCACAGTCTAATATATTTTCAACATTCTCCCGGGCCATCTTTAAGCTGCTCCTTGATTCTTTCAGTGGCTCTAGCAGCTGCATTTCTAGTACTTCTACGTATATCTTTATCTTGGGGTTCAGGGGTTTCTTTCTTTCTAAAGTCCCCTATATTGCTCACACTAAGCTTCAGTGGGTATAGTTTAGAAATTGGACGGTTGGTTTTACCATTTGCCGTATGTATTATAGCAGCTATTGTTTCTCCGTCCGGACCTTTCATTAACTGCTCTACAATTGCTAACTTCCAGTTGACTCTAGGTGTGTCACTATGTATTTGAACTACTTGTCCAACATCAATACGTGACTGGTAGGATGATACCTTTTTGTATTGGGATATATGTTTATCTCTTAACATTTCCAAATACTCTTTCTTGAAACGTGTTACAAATTGGTTATGGGGGAGGGAGCGTCTATCATGGGCCTGATTAATTGTTGTTTTGTCTACACCAAAACTAGGGTCAAGTATATCATCTAATTCAACATGTGGATGAGGTAATCCTGTAATACGCTTTCCAAATACAAGTTCCGAAGGACATATTGGTTGGGGATAGTCAATATCTGAAGATATATAGTATAGTGGTCTATCATTAATCACTGCTTGACATTCTTTTAGCACAGTTTCCAGTTCATTAAATGTCAAAAATGATGATCTTAGAATTTTCTTGAGTACAGTCTTTACAAGGCCAACAAGAATTTCCCACAACCCACCCCACCATGGGGCTCTCTTTGGTATGTGATGAAACCGTATTCTTCTTTTGCAGAAATATAACTTTACTTTGTTTGCATCACATATATCTTTCATGCTATTAATAGTATCCTCCTTATCTAAGGTATTGTAGAGTTCGCTGATCTCATCATTACCAGCTACGAAGTTTGAAGCATTATCAGAAATACATAATGATGGGGTAGAATATACAGCACAATGACGTCTAAAACATTGAAGAAAGGCGTCAGCTGATAAATCATTAGCTAGTTCTAAATTAATATGTCGTGTTGAACAACAAGTAAATAGGCAAACATAAACTTTTAATTTCTCTCTGTTAATAAGATCATTTATTATCCATAAATGTCCCGTGTAATCCATCCCAACAGCAGAGTCAGCATATTCATGGAGGCTGAAGCTTGAAGAGATCGAATAAGATAAAGTTCAGATAAATTCATTTCCTCAGCTTCAATTATAAGTGAACTACGTGTATGTTTCGTAATAAATCGCAAAATGTATGCTACTACTCGAAGTAATACTTCGTAATTATTAAATCTTGTTAAATCAATATATGACAATATACCACAGTAGTACTCATTCAACACTTCATTTTCAACAAGTGCTGTAATCGAAATTGTATGTTTAGGCTTCCAAATTGGCCATTCTTTTTTATTCTTTAGCCAAGTAGGTCCATTTCGCCATAAATTTGACTTCACTAAATAATCAGCAGTACAAGACCTTGATAAAATATCAGCAGGGTTGTCA
>JAUCBJ010002253.1:0-10011 GCA_032718475.1 Nemertoderma westbladi | reverse complement strand
TAATATACTCGAAACATGAATTTGCTCAAGATTGTGGGAAATATTATGAGATTATACTAGCTATAGTAATCGATTGTACAAAAAACTATATATTTAAAGCACTGCTACGCAAAGTGGAACTGCGATGGAAGTAGCTAAACTTAATCTTCACGTTTTGTACTGATTTTGGAGAGAATAAGCCTACCGTAGCGGATTTCAATTTCACTCCATAATGATTTCCTATGTCATTTTCTTATCAGGGTAATTCCATCGTTACGGACTCACATTCGAACGTTTCGAACATTTTCGAAATTAATTGACATATTTAATTAACAACTTTACAATATAAATAACAATTAGCTATGGTTGCTGATGGATTAATGATACATATCTTTACTTGACGTATAAAAAAGAGTTGTATCTCATTTGATTCATAGGATATTGTAAATATAGTGCCCGTTACGGACTCACATGCAAATGGACAAAGAAAAATTACCCAATTTTATTTTGACAAATTTTCTTGAAATTTTTAACGCCTTACGTTATAACTTTCACAATGCGAGGTAGATCATGACCTACTATAACACCTACTATAACTGTTATAGTAGGTCATGGGTAGATACATCAAATTTTTTAAATTTGTAAGTTAATAGCAGAAACAAATGGTGGTAAACCTCATTTATAGAGAAATTGTTCGTTACGGACTCACAGAAAAAAATGTTACAGACTCACACTTGAAATCGTTATGCACTCGTTATATTGTTTAACAAAAAAGAGCAACGACCAATGAATGTTTATGGTGTTTATTCAATAAATATCTTTATTACTTATATACCTTTCACAATGTACCTTAAGAATCACTATTAGATATATCTTTAGTAGTGTTCATGAAGTTAACTGTACATCATATATATGAGATTGAGTAGGCATATTTGGTGTGTGTATTATAGTAGTGTATATTGAATATCCTATAAGTTCATATGACCATAATTTGTTAAAATGACCAATTTCTAGTTCTTTAAAAACATAAATACCACGTTCACGGAAAATTTTTTATTTATGATTTTGTATTTATGATTTAACTATCACTGTACTTAAGTTATTCCACCTTGGCGTAGTTGGTTAAATCGGTGGCATTGAAATCACATCTCTCCTTGGGTCGTGGGTTCGATCCCATCATGAGGGCTAGGGTAGTTTTCGTTTCGGCACAAATAAAGTTTAAAGACAATAAAGAGACTTATTAGCCAGGGCACATCTCTTCCTTCCGTAAATGGTAGCTAAATGAGTACTGGAGTTTCCTCTGGGGAATACAGGTCTTGGGGGACCGCACTGGAAATAATTATTGAGACTTTGTGCGTATTCCCTGGCCTAACAAACGATTTTTTGTATCACAATCCATCATTCGCTCACTCGTTTCATGAAATCTTGGCGAACTTCAAGGGTATCATACTATACCATCTTGGTCAGTAATTTCTGTCATCCGTGATATATGCCGTTTGGCCTTTCGGCACCAGAAATGTGAGTATTAGACGTAAGAGACAGGATTAAAGGATTAAACGGGCGCAATGAAGAATGTCGTACAGTAGTATGAATGAATACGTTCGAATGTACTGTCGATGGACAATTATCAGACTAAAAGGAGCTGAATACTTTCAGTTTACATAGTGAATAATGTATAAAAAGCAGAATGATTCTTACCTAACCTACCGCATGGTGAGTCCGTAACGAACAATGTGTGAGTCCGTAACGCTGTTCTTAAACGTTTCAGCTGCAATACAGAACATAGAGACCTAATGGATGGATTTGATTGGTTGTAAACCCAAAGGAAAATGATTATCAGTGCAATATACATGCGGGGTGTACTCCAAATTAAAATCTTTAAGTACTTGTCGTTACGGACTCACATAATTCTGTAGGCCAAATCTAAAATTTTTGAAACTTTTAATACACAATGCTACGCTGTCTATATTCAAATTTTTATCATAAATAGCTTCTAATAAATGTTGAACTTTCGGTTGGTGTAAATTACCTGTCTTAGTCAGACAATTAAGTAAGATTATGTCAAAAATGACATGGATTAATTTCTGCAAATTTGAAAATACGTAAAAAAATTTCCTCATGTTGAATAATGAAAAACCAGTTGCTACCCTCAAGAATATTAAAAATCCGTCACTTTTATTAAAAATTTCATTCTTTCCCGTCATTTCGATACCAAAATTATGCCGATTATGAAGAATTATTGTGCGAAGATTGCATAGTATTCCAGTAATCATACTGCCTTCTGTATTCTGTACTGCCCTATCATCTAGCTGTCTAGGCCTAATGCTTGGTTTGCTCTACTTATAATATACATACACTATACTTGAACTCATGTCACTCCATTGTTAATGCGCAGCCCCACATATACATTCGTCATGGCGCAGCGTTTCTGAACACGCTGATAATCCGGACCCACCGATGTCCATTTAACTACCGCACCCAACATGGCAACGGACCCATGCAACCCCCACATCTTCGTACTGCGCAGCTCCCCACCCGCATTCGACATCGAATCCGAAAGGACAACTTGGGAACTATGGAAAGATGAATGGGACGCCTTCCTCGCCACCTCGGGTCTACTCAACCTGTACGTTTCCGACCCAGCTACACCTCCAGTCGCCGTTGTAACCGAAGACCTCAAACGATCCACTCTACGTCTACGCCGCGCTGCCGTCACAACAGCGTTCTCTCGCGCGACTAACGCCGTCGTCAAGGGGCTCGCCCTTACCGCTGCGGAAAACGCGAACTCGGAGACCGTGATTAACCGGTTGGGTCAGCACATCGACGGCGGAACCAACAAACGCGTTTACCGTCAACAGCTGGCCCGACGCCACCGTCTTCCGGAAGAGAGTCCGGAATCGTTCCTCGTCGCTCTACGCGATATAGCTACCAAGTGCGACCTCACCCCTCTCGCAACCAAGGAAGCCCACACGGAGGACCGCCTCCTGGACCAATTCACGTCCGGCTTCCACCCCGACAGGAAAACCGAACTGCTGACAGATGCCTCTCGACTCAATGGCCTTGGATTCCTCCTACGCCAATGCGACCCGACTCCAAACCGCTGGCTGACCATCCAGTGCGGCTCTCGGACCCTCGCCAAACACGAGGCTAACTGGTCCGGGATGGCCGAACTGGAGGCCCTCGGAGCGGCCTGTGCGGCACACAAGTGCCGCTACTTCCTGGATGGGCTAAACCACTTCGACCTTGTCACAGACTGTAGGCCCCTCATACCCATCCTGAATGATAGACGGCTCGACCAGGTCTCAAATGACCGTCTCTTAAAATTAAAAACGGCACTATCGCGGTTTAACTTCACTGCCCGCCATCAGAAAGGATCCCGGCACCACGTCGCCGACGCATTCTCCCGCTCGCCGCGAAATAAACCCACTCCGGACGACCTCGTCCTCGCGGCCGACGACAACAACGACCGCGAGTTCATTGTCTCGGCGGCTCTCGCTGAGACAGTGCAGACACTCGACGCCCGCGACGCCCGACTCGACGAAATCCGAGCCACCGGCACCGTCGACCCGATCTACTCGGCTCTCCTCGCCACGATCCGGGACGGCTGGCCGACGTCACATCATAACATTACCAACGACGACCTGCGACCCTACTTCCAGCACCGCATGGACCTCATGGTACACGACGGCGTCATCCTCCACGGGCCGTGGATCTACATCCCGAAGGAACTCCGTTCAAACACCCTCCGACTACTCCACGCCGCCCACCAGGGCCTCAACAAGACCCATGAGCGCGCAAGTCGGTCGGTCTGGTGGCCGACCATTTCGAACGACATTGCGGTCGCCATCGAGAGCTGCCAATCCTGTCAGTCGTCACTACCGTCCCAAGCACCGGAACCCCTCCAACGGCACCCTGAGGCCACTCGGCCATTCCAAAGGGTCCACGCCGACCTATGCGTGGCGGACAGCACGAACTACATGGTTGCTACCGACGAATACACCGGTTGGCCCACTTTGTTCCGACTTGGTTCCGATACAACTTCGGCTGCCATCATCATGAACCTCCGATGTCTATTTCTAGCTACCGCCGTCCCCCAGGAGTTCCATCCCGACGGCGGCCCCCAGTTCGGTTCAGAGGCGGTGAGGACCTTCCTCAAAAACTGGGGGGTCCACTTCGACCCATCGTCCCCATACCTCCCCCGCACCAATGGCCGTGCCGAAGCTGCCGTGAAAGCGATGAAACCAATCGTTCGAGGGACCAACCACGATGTCGACGGAATCGCGCAAGGTATACTCGCGTTTCGGAATACACCGCGATATGGCGGGCGCTCGCCTGCAGAACTACTGTATGGGCGCAACATACGGGAAGCCCTGCCGGCACATTCCTCCTCATTCGACCCCAAATGGAGGAGGAGCTTCCAGCAACTGGACGAGGTCGCCGAAAAATCCAAACGCAGCCTACGTGCGGCCTATGACCTCCGCACTCGGCCCCTCCGTGTTATATCCATAGGGACACCCGTTCTCGTCCAGAATACCATCACCAAGCGCTGGACGGGCCAAGGCATAGTCGTCGAAGCGCTCCCGAACCACGACTACATGGTCCGCCAGGAGAGTGGTAGCGTACTGCGACGCAACCGAGTCTTCCTCCGACCCCGCACCGCCTCGGAAGGAGGGGCCACCACACCGACTCCGAGTCCGCCCACCGCGCCCCTAAATGTACCGGAACCAGCGACTCCGCCCCCGGAAGTACCCCCGACCTGGGCCGAGATCGCTTCACCAACCCCCGAGACCCCGATCCAACCGCCGAAACCAGCCACTCATTCCGGACGCACAGTCCGACCCCCTCAATACTATGGTTTCCCGAAATAATACACGTAGACAATTCATACCCAAACGCAATTCCATTTTACATGGCCCAATAATACGAATTATGTAACCGTTTATTTAGTTCATGCCACAAACTCATTTGTTTATATCGTTGCTTAACAACGCTTTTTGTTGCTTGGCAGCCTAGGAAAACCGTTTTTTTTTTCACTGCTGTGCGGTGACAGCTTATTTTAGGCGTACTTAGTTCATAACACAAACTCAGTTGTTTATATCGTTGCTTGGCAGCCTAGGAAACAGGGAAGTAAGTATGCATAGTATGCCATTGGCGAGTTGTCTGTCGTCGTCGTCGTAAATTTTTGATCGCTAATAACTCGGTTATTCCTTGATGAAATTAAACAAAACTTGGTATGTATGTAGGCAGTCAAGAGTTTAGAAAGAATCTGAAGTTTGGTCAAAAACGAACGAACGCAACGAGGCACAAGAGGAGGACGAGTATTGTGTTGAAGACTTCTGACTAACGGCAGAAAACTCGTTAATGGTGCCCATATGCTAAAGGCTTTGCTCACTTCGTGCTGAGCGAAGTCCCCACGACCGTGTTGCTTTATACTGTAGCCTGAGAGAGGTCAACTTGTAGCATTGGAGGCGGACAACAATGGTTAGAAGATAACCTCTCGCCTGTAAGGGCTTTTTCAGTCAAAAAAACTACACACGTGAAAGTCTGTAATAATATGATATGTGGAAACAAAACGACAGTGGTTGTTGTTGAGCATCGAACATAATTACAAACTAATTGATTTATTATGTTAATAAATACTAAAGTGCTGTACAGTAAAATTCTTCGTATGAAAGTAACTAATTTCTTACCCATCCTCATCAAAAAGCTCGAATAAATGATAAACTAATTATTGTCTGTTCGAGAACCGAACGGAATATACGGCTATAATACAGATTAATTTGCTTCAGGTATTATACCCGTATATTCCGTTCTCGAACAGACAATAATTATAGTATATTTATACAATAGTATATTTGATAAGTTGAACTGATTGTTGCTATATAACATTTTTGGTATTAAATAATACTTAATACCATCATGGGCAGAGTTGATGTGGGTCTTTAGGTCGCTTGGATAACTGAATTCTATACTACAATAAACACACTTATACTTTATGTATTTATGAACGCGTTTGATGTGGGAGTTTACGCTACCTTGCTGGCTGAATTCTTTACCACAATAACCACACTTATGTCTGATACCTTTATGGATAGCGTCAACATGTTGTTTTAGTTGGGTTTTGGTATCAAATGGTTTTCCACAATCGAAGTAGTTATTTGTGATACCCTCGTGGACAGATTTGATGTGGTTGTTTAGGTAGCTTTGCCGTCTGAATTCCCTATCACAATAACCACACTTATGACTGATACCTATATGGATAGTGTCAACATGTTTTTTTAGATTGGTTTTGGTATCAAATAGTTTTCCACAATCGAAGCAGTTATTTGTGATACCAGGCTACCTTTGTGCCTGAATTC
This sequence comes from Nemertoderma westbladi, assembly GCA_032718475.1. Classification (NCBI taxonomy): domain Eukaryota; kingdom Metazoa; phylum Xenacoelomorpha; order Nemertodermatida; family Nemertodermatidae; genus Nemertoderma; species Nemertoderma westbladi. The sequence goes on along the minus strand of JAUCBJ010002253.1, from coordinate 3,673 downwards.
TTTATCACAATAACCAAACTTATGTTTGATACCTTTATGGATAGTGTCAACATGTTTTTTTAGATTGGTTTGATATCAAATGGTTTTCCACAATCGAAGCGGTTATTCTTGATACCATCGTGGACAAATTTGATGTGGTTGTTTAGGTAACTTTGTCGTCTGAATTCCTTTTCCCAATAACCACACTTATGTCTGATACCGTTATGGATAGTGTCAACATGTTGTTTTAGAACGTGTTTTCTAACAAATGATTTTCCAGATTCAAAACAGATATACTTAATATCTTTATGAAAGAAGTTGACATGGGCTTTTAGGTTACCTTTGTGCCTGAATTCTTTATCACAATAACCACACTTATTTATGATACCTTTATGGTTAGCGTCAACATGTTTTTTAGACTGGCTTTGGCATTAGATGGTTTCCCACAATCGAAGCAGTTTTTCTTGATACCCTCGTGGACAGATTTGATGTGGGTGTTTCTATTCCTTTGCAGGCTGAATTCTGTTGAAAATATATTAGACTGTGGTGATGGGAATGTTAACCATACTGTATCTATAAAATATATTCCCTTTGGGATCTAAGTTCTTATCTTTTAGTTGTACCGGTACTCTGTACTGTACTGCTTTCTTATATATATATCTGAATGTGCTTTTGTCTATGTAAGTCTGCATGTGCTTTGTATGTACATTTTATTAACTGTATGTCTTATTGCTGTATTGCCTACCTATCATGAATATGGAAACATAGTGCAGAATTGCTTGACTCTGTATTTTCAATTTTCTTCTGCTTGATTAGACTGCAATTCTCAACATGGTGCCTGGACCCGTTGAGTCCTCCTGACCTAATTGTACCGCACATACGGTACCACTGGAAATACGGTACAACTACCTGACTACATAGGTGCTAATTGAATATTACGCCTGCTGTAATAATGGAATCTAAAAAACACAACGCAATTACTACCATCAACTGGCAGACTGGGGATGACGGACCACATTGATTTAACATGTTTTGTACCTATGGATGCCTTGGAATCTAGAAATAGTGCTACTGTCCTAAGCCTACTACCTACAGATAATGAAATGTTGAATACTTGAATATTGAAATGTTAATTAACTTCTAAAGACCGAGGTTAGTTTGCTATCCTACTGCAGTGCACATTGTGTTAATGTATATGATAAAATATTATCATACTGCTGAAATTATTCTATATAATTACTCGTTGAATTCTACAATCAATGTATGTACCTTTCTACTGTCTGTTTTCGCTTCAGAATTGCTTATATTTGCTGATTCTCTCCTTTCTGCTATATTTAACTGTTTGATTGAATTGACTGTTGATGATTATTATTAATTGCTTGGCAGCTTGGTATAATAATGTACAGTGTAAACCGGCCTAACCAAATGAAATATTGGGTTAATTAGGTTTATTATTAATTACATCCCCTGAGCCTACAGGCCTACAAAACAAATCCTATGCAATAAGTATGCCTCCAAAACAAGTTGGAATAGATCCAAACAGCTTAATAGCTAAAGTAAAGTTAGAAAGAAAAAATAAACGCACGGCTTACACAAAAATATATCAAAATGCAGAGAAATTATTTAATGTGAAAAATGACAATGAAGGTACATATGAGACATTATGTATTTTTCATGAAAGAATGGATAATACATTTCAAGAAATGAAGTCATTGGATGGAAAAATACTTGAAATTTTTAGTGATGATGACCAATATGAAGTTGAATCAGAGGCAATAGCTGAGCGGGAAGGAGATGATGCTATTCGTTTAGATGTAGTTAAAGGGCAGATTAATAAGTTTAGAACACTTATAGACAGAGCCAACACTGACAGAAACCAGTCATCAAGGTCTAGTTCATCTACTGTATCTACATCGAAATTACCAAAAATTGAATTAACAAAATATGATGGCTCACTTACAAAATGGCAAGGTTTTATTGACCAATTTGATGCTGAGGTTGGATCCAGGGCTGACCTTACAAAGTCTCAAAAATTTAACTACTTAAAGCCCCTACTTATAGGGGAAGCTGCACAAATAATAGAAGGTTATACTGCTTCAGATGCCAATTATGAAATGGCATTAAAAACACTAGTTGAACGGTTTGGAGATCACAATAAAATTGTAAGGATACATCATCATAAATTGTTGACTTTGGGTCTAACAGACCAATCCCTACACTCACTACGTAAATTTTATGATGAAATTATGGTTCACCTTCGTTCATTAGAAGCACTTCATGCAGCAGACTTCTCCCAATCTCTGGCCCAAACCATATTTGATAGGCTTCCTCTGGATATTCGAGAAAGAATACATTTATTATCCCGCCTTGACCATAATAAAACAGTATTATTGAATGTTCACCAACTACTTTCGTACTTAAATCAAACATTACAAGATAAAGAAGATTGTGTGAGTTCTAAGGAACTAACCAAATCAGCAAGAACAGTTTTAACCACTCAATCACCAACAACAACATCATCACAAACACCACAATCTACAATTGCTAGTTTTCCTTCCATTACTAACCCCAACCCAGGCAATAATAATGGTGCTTCGACAGGTTATAGCAAGGATATAAAGAAATGTTTCTACTGTAACAATACTTCTCACATTACTGCAATGTGCCCTATAACACATGAAGAAAAATATAATACTGTAAGGCGAAAAAGTGCATGCACCAACTGCCTTCACAGAAATGACCATATTGCAAAGAACTGTCCTAGCAAGTTTCGCTGTGCAAAGTGTAAAGGAAAACACCATACAAGCCTTCATAGAGATAGACCATTTGACAATCAACAATATAGCCATGGCCATCCAACTACCTATCGCAACTCTCAACCATCTACCCATTGGAATCAAAATTATAATAAAACCATACCGGTTAGAGTTAATTCATCTAGACCTCCCTTTCTACCATCATCACTCAAATCGCCTCAATCCACACCTAATCCAATTGCCCCAGAATGGATACCATCTAATAAAGTAAATCATACTGCATCAGCTACTATATCAGCACCCAAACCTGAGTTATCCCTTTGTCAACAAATATATACCAATAAAGATAGTATTGAGGAAAAAGATATTGCTGATATTGTGATTTTACAAACTGCAGTGACCCAAGTAGTTTGTGGTGAAAGAATACTACAATGTAACATTTTGATAGATCCAGGCAGTCAAAGGTCATATATAACAACCCTATGTGTAAACAAGTTAAGCAGCAGCATATTAGCCAAGAAAAATATTACTGTTGGTGGCTTTGGAGGAGTTGTAAAGTCATTACAACTTTCTACAACAAATGTTAAATTAGTTACTAGTGATGGTCTTATTCCTTTATCTACATATGTTATTGACCAAATTGTATCGCCCTTTGACCAACACAATTGGAATTATTGCCATACCTTAGACTACATAAAGGAGCTTGGTTTAGAAAACTTTGCAGACCCATTAAATCAAGATACATTTTGTGTTGATATCATGATTGGAGGTGATCAATCTTGGAAATTTATTAAAGACACAATAATTAAAGGGGAAGGTCCAATGGTGCAACCTTCAAATTTGGATATATACTACTTGGCCCCCTTTCTCCTTCTGCCTTTGAAGAAATTCATGGCCCTTACTCCCCTGATTCTGAGGGAATAACAGCATTAACTTGT
>JAUCBJ010002252.1:0-53945 GCA_032718475.1 Nemertoderma westbladi | reverse complement strand
TGGAGCTCCTGGAGTGTGATTGGCAGTCTGAAGATTTGGGCCAAACTCCCAAAGAAACCCAACAGGGAACGCAACTGGGGAAAGCCATACATTGACATTATACTAAACCTCCCTTTGGCAAGAACCGTGTACATTTGGGTATACACTGCGCACTGTATCCGCCTTTTAAGGGGCCCTTCTAACAGTCGAAACGCCAATCACAATACGATTAATTCTCATTGTCAGTCTACAGAATTTGGCCTCAACCAATCAATCCATACTCTCACGAAATCTCTTTGAAGTTGTGACTATTAAATTTGATTAAATCACCTTTTAAGTACTTTTTTTATGTATCGGCCCTTTTCGTGTAGACGTTATACGCCCCCGCTTTTAACCCTTACAATAGTGATTAACCAATCAAAGCTGGGGGTGTAACTACAACCAATTGATTTCTAGACGTACATTTTTCGTTATGGCGATTTAATACTGTGGGGGGTTTCCTGGGATACTTATTACAACCACCCAATTGGGCAGCAGTTACGACATAGTTAGGTTTCCAACCGATTGCCTTACAGTGCAGTTACATCACATACAGCTGCTGATTGGGTTCCTTTGAATATCAATAATTTTATTTGAGTATATCCATGATTGCATTCCTAACATACCTTTGATTATTAAATTTTATTTTAACAAACGTTGAAGTTATTTCCTATATTTGACCCACATAAATATATTAAACGCCATTTTTATTGTTTCAGTTGTAGGAAAGAGTAGTAATGACATTGTAGAACTTTTGTTTAAGATTTAAATAATATGACATCGCACTCAATTATTTTTTTACATACTACTACTACTAGGTCGAGCGAACTCGGACAGTGGAAATGAGATCCTTCCAGGCTTCCCTATTCTCCGTAGTCGTTGCAATTTTACATATAATGATTAATTAATGTATAACTAATTATTGTATTTATATAACACCTTTTGTTCAAATATTAATTAGTATGTAGTATAGCAAAAATCACCTGCATTACATATAGCATCGAATTAACGTATTCATTCACATAGTATAATTGGACTGCATGCCATGTCTATCCGTAGTATCATTACTTTCCGTTGGTGTTGCTGACAAAAATTCCAAAACTGTAGGTCCAACTTCACTATCATTGAGCAGCAGTTAATGGTTGGGGGATCAGGCAGCACTATCACTCAATGTAATTTTTCTTTTTAGAGTGACAGACTTCCAACTTTTCTGGTCATCAGTTCGATCCTACCTTGAAGCCAATGCTTTGCTAAGCTGTAATAAATTCTAAAGAAAATTGCAATACTCGGAAATTCGATTAACAAATGAACAGATGACTAAATGCAACTGAAAAAAGCGGCCTCATTGGATATTACGGGCAAACTTCAATTAGTTCCTTTAGATGTTGCACCATTGTAGTAATTTATAATTTGAAGAGAACAATATTATAAAAATTTAATAATAAACAGTCTGTTAAAAATATACATATACAATAAATAAATACAAAATACAATAAATTTACATATAGTGCAGCAACATCATTGGTACCACTTGAGCTAAAATTAAAAGAGGAAGTGTGAATTGCTTGTCAGATCGATGGGTATCAATAAATTGGTATCCATTAAGGGTATAAATGTTACATCGATTATTTTGTTTAATTACATTTAATTAAGTAAATCACTCTTTAGTTTATCCCATCAATGTATTATACTAATTATATATATATGTCGATTTTGAATTGGGAAGTGTGGAATGTTTCAAACATAATTCTGACAACTTTCAATGATATGCTATGCATTTATGTCGAAACGAGATACTTTCTATAACAAATCTGGATCAACTTCTCGAGGAAATGGTACACCCCACCGAGTTCAATCCCCAAATCGCAACGCTGATAGCCACACCCGTCAGATTAAGTATATAAACAAGCGATCAACCCAATTCCAGGACCAACACAATAGTTCCAGCTACAACCAAAAGAATCAACACCTGTACGTGCAACCCGCTCTATTCCAGGCTCTAAAGACCACCAGCCACTCCACTCAGAGTAAGCAGCCACAAAAGGGTTCTCAAGAACGACACACTTCAAAAAATCCCCTTCACTGTAATATATACAGCCAAGTGCAGCAACCCAAGGATCAACAGTCTGGAACCCACACTCTACAGAGTCACTACCCATACAACAGAGCACAACAATCAAATAGCCAACAAACTACAAGCCATTCCTATCAACGTCAGCCCCTGTGTGAACGACCAACACGATCTCCTGACGCATTGCAACTGGCTACCGACTCATGCGGACACCTCAAGTCAGACCCAATCTGTTGCAAAGAATCCAGCCATAATTTCCGGGAGTATCCTCCCACCTTCCACCATCAGTCAAGCACAGACTTCTACCCTCGATCACCGCTGCTCCCGGGACTTCCAGGCCGCATTGTCCTCCGCTCTCCTCGACCTTACATTATGGGACACTGTTCCGCTCAGCTCTCGCACCCCTCATTCCCCAATATTCCTTCTTATGGCTTTCCTTCGGGTATTTCTCACCCATCCTACTCTAGCCCACCACCGAGAGTCGTGTACTCTAGTCCACCTCACAGCGGCTCCTCATACGGTTTCGATCCGGCCTCCAGTGCAGATGGCAGCGACCTTCAACCCAGATCAGCAGCCGCCTCGCTCGTAAGTCAAACATCCTCCATAGTCGATCAATTGGATAAAATAAGTGATTCGCGACCGGGGAATCAACCTGAAACAGTATTGGTTAAAGATGTTTCAGATTCGAGAAAACGAAGTCTCTCTGTCAGCGAAACTGATCGAAAGGAACCAAAAAGAATTCTAGTTACAGGTTAATAAAAACCATTGTTGTTAATACACACACATAACAAATATATTGGATCATAATATATTCTATAAGAAATTGATATACGGAGATTCTCACTAATATCCTTTGAGTGGTTTCCAAAACTACATGGATTATTATTAATCTATAATCAAAATAACTTTTAGTAAATTTGTACTATAATTACTGCTTTTACGTACACACACGTCCACTAACATTGACTGTATTTCGTGGGTAATCTGGTAAAACCCCGCGTTTTTTCATGTTACTACCTACAGAACCAGTTAAAAGGTTATAACTTTCGAGGAGACAGTGTCAGTGACTTGAGAAAGTGTGAGACAATTGGGGTTACTATTCCCAATTTGTACACAGTGTTACAAGTCGATTTTTGGCCATTTTCAGTTTTTTGGTGATTCTGGTACCTTAGATTGATATCCACCTTCTGACATAACCCCAGAAGTTAAAACAGCGTTAATAACGGAGAAAATAGCAAAATAAGATCCCGTCTAAATATCGCTTGATCTGTAAAAACCCCCTAAGTAGGAAAAAACTCTGTTTAAGCACCTTCAATATGGGATTTAATTTTTGATAAAACCCCTTAAATTAGATATTAGCCAGAGTTCTTATTAGTTAAATGTCAGAGGAACTTTTAATTATTCGTTCTGATAAAACCCCCAAAGTGCCCGTTTGCCACAATATGATAGGATAATTGGCCTTGAATTAATTAATGGAGTGAGTTTTGAAGTAGGTCTACGGTATTAGTATTAAATGAATAGGTTGCCTCTCAACACTTAACAGTATTTTTAAATAGCTGAAAATTTGTAATGCTTATTTTAACCTTTGGCGAAAATCTGGGGAGGGGGGTCCATTTACACTACTACTACTAGGATCGGCATGCTTCATTGCAGGTGAATTTTAAGAATGCTGTGCCGACATGTCCACAAAATTGCAACGCCACAAATCCCTATCACCCATGACATTTGCTAGATCATCCGCATCTTCAAGGCCAGTGTCCTTTGAGATGCGCCTCAAGAAAGTCATGGGCTGTCCACTATGCTTATTCACTCCATGAGACCGTACTTGAGTACAAGATTATTTACAAGTCTACTGGTCCATTTACAAGTTACTTTATAGAACTGTAGATATCCTCTAGGTGAGTGTAGCTGAAGATGTTTAACTAGTAGTGAGTGTAGCTGAAGATGTTCAACCTGTAGTGAGTGTAGCTGACGATGTTCAACCAGTACTGAGTGTAACTGAAGATGTTCTACTGGTAGTGAGAGTAACTGGAGATGTTCAACCGGTAGTGAGAGTAGCTGAAGATTTTCAACCGGTAGTGAGTGTAGCTGAAGATGTTCTACTGGTAGTGAGAGTAACTGGAGATGTTCTACCAGTAGTGAGTGTAACTGGAGATGTTCAACTGGTAGTGAGTATAGCTGGAGATGTTCAACCGGTAGTGAATGTAACTGACAATGTTCAATCAGTTGTGAGTGTAGCTGGAGATGATTTGGGTTCCGTATAAAGGTCGTGGGACCATGTTAGCCCATTTTTTTCACTTAGAAGGATAATTGAAGAGTTGTAAAAAAAGAAAGACAGACATCTGGCTGTTAGGTTTGTTGACTTCGTCAAGCCCTTTGATTCAGTCTCTCGCTCACTTATGTTCAGCATACTTTCATTATATGGGATTCCTGATGGAATTATTGCAGCAATCAGATTAGTAAGATGGTTCGAAGACATTTGTACTATTTTTGCTATTGCTACTACTGTTGACGGTGACACAGAACCATTCGAAATGTTATTGGGAGTCCTTCAAGGAGACACACTTGCGCCATTCTTGTTCATAATTGTGGTTGACTATGTTCTACTAATGTCCTTAGATCATCATAATGATGATGGGGTGATGGTAACTCCACCTACTGGCTCCAGAAGTCGAGGAAATCCTGCCAAGTACCGAACTGATCTAGACTTTGCTGATGACTTAGGAGTACTCTCATAATCACTAGAAGGAGCCGAACAGCTCCTCAGCTCATTAGAAAATTTTGACAGTTAACTTTGAAAGTCCTCAGCAAGTCTCTGACCTGATGAGCATAAGCTCAAAGGATGGTATGCTTGAGCAAGTGGAAGACTTCTGTTACCTGGGATCATGGATCCGGAAGTCAGGTAAAGGACCTTCGAATACGTAAGGGAAAGGCATGGGCAGCCTTGAATAGGCTTTCCAGGATTTGGAAGTCACCAAGAATTAATCGGAAACTTAAGGTCCAATTATTTAGAGCAGCAGTAGTTCCAGTACTCCTCTATGGGAGTCCATGCTGGGCTCTAACTGCTGAGAACACCAAATCTCTGGATGGTACATTCACAAGAATGATACGCCGGGTTCATTGTGTCAAGAGCAATGCACACATCTCCAACCAGACTCTAGTTTCAATACAGCAGGCCGATTATAGAGTTTAGCTGGAGATGTTCAATCAGTTAGTGAGTGTAGCTGAAGATGTTGACGGTGAAGCAATGACGAATCGAGATTTATCTGTTTTAGAAGCCTACAACAACAATATCAGAGATGATGATGGCACAGGACTTCAGCCGCTAATTGTAGAAAGTGTTGAGACAATAATAATTGAGAAGGGATTGTTTTATCTCTTAGGCCTACGGATTCTCATAGCATCAATCTTGAGTATGACACTCTACCGGATTCTATGGCAATCAATAGCGAGGTAAATGACGAGCAATCAATGCTAACGGAAGATGGTGAACATGAATTAGTTTCCAACAGCAGGTGTGGCAAGATGACCACAATCCAGACGCAAACAGTTATAAAAATAGGGAGTCTGGGCTATTCCATGGAATAAAACGGAATCTAAAGGTTCGATTCTCTTTAGAGCAGCAGTAGAACCAGTACTCGTATAAGGGTGTCTATGCTGGCTTCTAACTGCAGAGGATACCGAATCTCTGGATGGCACTTTCACAAGAATGATGCGCCGGGTTCATTGTGTCAAATACAATGAACACATCTCCAATCAGACTCTATACAACATTGGAGGAAACATCCATTAGTCTTCCTTAGCTTGACACTTGACCTGAACCGCCTCCGCTTTGCAGGACATTGCTTTCACCTTGAGTATCAGCCAGTGCATAATATTGTGCTTTGGAGAATAAATAAACATGGTGGACAGCCCATGCCTTTCTTGGGACGCCTGTTAGAGGCGTATCTAAACACTGGCCTTGAAGATGCGGATGATCTAGCAAATGTCATGGGTGGTAGGGAGATGTGACAGCGCAATTTTGTTGACAGGCCGGCACAACATTATTAATATATATGTAATACATAATAATGAAGTTGCAATGCAGCATGCTGATAGTAGAAGTAGTAATTATAAAAATAATTGTAATATTACAGTGTTTCTAATATAAGAGCTTTGCTTTATTGGACCCTTAGGCCCAATAATAAGTCATTTAATGGGCCAGACTGTATCTGATAAAACCCGACATGCTAAAGATAACCCCCCTTAATTGTATGTTCTAACCTAACTGTTTTGTTTCACAATCTGGCAAAACAACAGATATCAAATTAAATGGTCTAAAATGCGATCTACCTTTAAAAATATGTGCCCAAACAAATTATACGCTATTTTAGATTATATTTAGTCAAAAATTAGATCGCATTACTCAAGATTTCTTAAAATTCAGTTTTTTTCGTTTTTCTCAAAACTACAAAAATCGACTTAGGGGGTTTTGTCGAATTACCGACGATTTGAAATTGGAAGTTCCAAATTTATTGATAATTTTTGTCTTTGAGAGTAATATATTGTCCAGCCACATTAATATATTACACATCTTTTTACATTCTCCAAGGTATCTATTTATTTTAAACAATAGTAGCAAATGCAATACTATTGGATACTTTTCAGATTCTAGTGGTGCAGTAAAGGAATATGTGTTCCCTGCTGCTCTGGACTTAGACAGGCCAAAGCGTCAACGTACATGTTTCTCAGCCGAACAACTATATGTTCTAGAGCAAGAATTTATTAAAAACCAATACATGGTGGGAAAGGATAGAACACTCCTGGCTCAATCTCTAACATTGTCAGAAACACAAGTAAGTAATGTTTCATGAAGACTGTCGTTAGTATTGGAAAATTTTCATGCAATGTGGAATACGCATCTGGTGGAACGTGTTTTATTAGTATCAATTTGAATATTGTATTGGAAGGTGCATGCAATGGTAGAACGTGGTATGGGGTATCCGTAAATGAAATAATTTATCTAATTACCAAATTTGTAATTAATTAAATTTAAAGTAGGTCTTTAATTAATTAATAGCTGCATTGGCTGGACGATTCCATCGTGGTCGGCCATATGGCCTCCGTAATGGAGATTGTCTCTCACAACCAACGGGAGACTCTACGAGGTGGTCCATGTCCCCTCTATTATTTCATAACTATTCCATTTTCAAAAATGTAGTTTTCTTTAAACTAATATTTACTTTTGAATTAGAATTTTAACGCAACAAAGCAAAGGTATCGCAATTTTGAGGTATGCACCAATGTCAATTAACTAATAGTTTACAAAAGTGTTCACTGCAAATATTATCTATTATTCAAATTACATTATTGTACTCCTTCTTTCTTCGCGATGAACAAAGTTCATAGCGAGATGAGTTTTGTTTGACTCTCTATATAAAACCCTTGCTGCAACGATTGAATCAGACAGATACCGATGCGATGGTTTCCTGGGAATGCACCAGAAACAATATAAATTTATTCATAAACTTTTGTGTCAATTTAACTGGCACAGTCCCGCCGTTTTCGCGTTGACCTTACCACGTCAGGCCCGAACTCGTATGGGCAATAATGAGTCCAATAGATTACGCAACTGGCTTCACGACTTAGCTACGGCTACTGCCAAATAAACCCTCCCTCCTAACCTCTCAATACCTATGTATCCAGAGTAGACATTCCGGAAGGTTACAGACTAGCCCTGTCCAGATTCCGGCTAATGTCCACTCACCTGGCTGTTGAAACAAGACGTTGGTAGCGGATCCCACCAGAGTGAAGGTTTTACCCTTACGGTCTCGGCCAAACTGAACTGCACGTTATTTGTGAATGTTCTCTTTTAGATCCCCTGCGCAATTCATTATCTTCCTTAGATTTCACCGATTTCCGGTCCTTTTTCAGTGCTTCGAACCTCTACGAGTGAGTGTTGGAAATTCCTATATCAGGCTTTAGTAATGTTGGAAGTTTAATGACTTCTATATCATTTATTTTTGTTTATTTATTATTTATTTACTAACTGTATTATTAAGTCCGTCATATTTCGTATTCAAGTTTCCGTTTAACCCTATTAAACCCGGGGAGGGGGGTCAATATGACCCCCCCCCCCGTGGTTTTTTTATTATAATTCTGAAACAAACGCAGTTGGGAATCTGAAATTTTTTGACTTTTCCTAAAAATCTATTATCTTCCTAGTAGGGAAAACCGTTTTCAAAAATATTGGGTAGTTTTCGAGTTACAGCACCATTTTTTACCCCTACTTGGGAACTTTTTTTCGGCGGGTGCCAAATTTTTGTGCCAGCACCAAATTTTGAAATATGTCAAATGTGTAAATTGATTGTTTGAAACTTGTTTTTTACGCAATTGGGGTTTTTTGGGGTTCTGGTTTCGATGAAATATATACGAGTTGCACCAAGCGTATCAAACTTGTATTTTTCGGTGCTGTGTGCAAATTTTGGTGCTAGCACGAAATTTTGAAAATCCATTCAGTAGATAAAATTGCTTGTTACAATTTATTTCTTGCGTTTTAGAGGTTTATGGCAGTTCTGAATTCAATAGAATATATAATAATCGAATTAGACATCTCAAACTTGTATTTTTCGGAAGTGGGTGCAAAATGTGGTGCTAGCACCAAATTTTGAAAACCATCAAATATATCAATTGATTGTGTCACCTTGTTTCTTGCGTTATACGGGTTTGTGATGGTTCTGAATTCAATGGAATCAGTAAACATTTCATAAGAATTTTCAAACTTGCATTTTTCGCCAATGGGTGAAAATTGTTGTGCCAGCACCAAATTTTGGAAAATAAGCAAATTGATCAGTAGATAGTATCATCTTGTTTCTTGCGTTATACGGGTTTATGAGGGTCCTGAATCCGATGGAATCAATAAAAACAGCACTGGACATCGCAAACCTGTACTTTTTGGTGATGGGTACGAAATTTGTTGCTAGCACCAAAATTTGCCAAATTACGTCGAAAAATACAAGTAGCAATGATTGATCTAGCATATTAGAAATGTATTCCAATAGAATCAGCGCCCCAGAAAACCTGAAAATGTGAATTTATAGCATCGTATAAGTGAATTAAAAATTTTGTTCTAAACAGCCATTTATAGTAATCATATCATTTTTAAATATTTTCCAATGGATTTTGCGCCCCAGAAAACCTGTATTGAAAAACAATTAGCCGAAAAATTCAACTTTCAAATTTTGTGAAAATTGTGCACTACTTGTCATTTTGGTGCTGTAATATGTGCATTTTTAGCATAAAGTGCATTTTTTCGAAAATTTTTTTTTTTTGGTCGGATCTAGACTAGTGATACCTACGTACAAACAAAAATCAGACGTTCTCGTAAAAATTTGTAGATTTTAGAGGGGAGGGTCAATATGACCCCCCCCCCCCCCCTGTATTTGTACAACATTTTATAGCCCGGTACTAATAGGGTTAAATACAAAGGAACTCACATATTTCCCTGGTTTCAATTTCCCTGGATTTCCCAAGTTACTTAATTAATCAATTTGGTAGACTTACTTAATTATTTAATTATTTATTATATTACTTACATAATTTTAATAATATAATCTTAAACATAATTTTATATATATTATTTATAAATTTGCTAGAGCGACGAATTAAGACGTTTTGGGCGTTTTGAATAATATACCCTTTCATAATATGAAGCCAGAGACTTTGTTGATTATTTATTTTGCGATTAGGGCGAACCTCTCCATACATATTTTAAAATATAGTTACAGTATAATTTAAGTAATTATGATGTGTGATGGATGAGCAAGGAGGGATTTGATCTGAATTTGATATGTTTCTCGACATTATTGATTGTGATTTAGTCTAGCTAAATTTGCGTTGGGACCCAAGTGTAAAAATCACACGAAAAGTGACCGTATTTAGTTGTAAATTTCAAAACTTCATGCAATTTACACACACAAAATTGTATGGAGATTTGAGACAGGAGGAGGGGGGAAACTGGACGCAAATCCCATCTTGGCTAATTAATATCCCGCCTCAATGTTAAATTCTCAATTTAGGGAAAGGAGCAGGTTACAGTGGCATGTTATTCTAACCAAAACAATAAACTAAACACACTAGAACAGGTTACAGTTTCATTTTTGAGATTAATCAGCCTTATTTACGTCAGTTGCTTTCCAATATTGGGCCAATATTGCACAACCCAAAGCAATATTATTACTGCATTCCAATTTGGAGACTAGACTATTATTTAATAATATCACAAAATATATCATTCAAGCAATATCCATCAAAAGGCATTTCAGTATAAACGAAGCATCGTTTTCGGTTATTGATGTAAATTAAAAAGTCCAGGGTTTGAGACCACCCGCACATTCTGCAGTGTGTAGGAATCCTACCAATCAACAGATGTCGCCATCGCCCTGGTGTGGTCTCATTGATTATAATATATGTATTTCTATTGACTTTGTCAAGGATCAAAAATACTTAAAAACGAATCGATTTTCATAATTCTGTGTCAACAAAATTTACCATAGAATTAATTATAAATGAACTCAAAATATTAATGAAACTTAAAAACCGCATCTACTGTGTGTATAGTAATCATTGTACCGCATCTACTGCGTGTATTAATCCTTGTACCGCATCTACTGTGTGTATTAATCCTTGTACCGCATCTACTGTGTGTAGTAATCCTTGTACCGCATCTACTGTGTGTAGTAATCATTGTACCGCATCTACTGCGTGTATTAATCCTTGTACCGCATCTACTGTGTGTAGTAATCCTTGTACCGCATCTACTGTGTGTAGTAATCCTTGTACCGCATCTACTGTGTGTAGTAATCCTTGTACCGCATCTACTGTGTGTAGTAATCCTTGAAACGCATCTACTTTGTGTAGTAATCCTTGTACCACATCTACTGTGTGTAGTAATCCTTGTACCGCATCTACTGTGTGTAGTAATCCTTGTACCACATCTACTGTGTGTAGTAATCCTTGTACCGCATCTACTGTGTGTAGTAATCCTTGTACCGCATCTACTGTGTGTAGTAATCCTTGTACCGCATCTACTGTGTGTAGTAATCCTTGTACCGCATCTACTGTGAGTAGTAATCCTTGTACCACATCTACTGTGTGTAGTAATCCTTGTACCGCATCTACTTTGTGTAGTAATCCTTGTACCACATCTACTGTGTGTAGTAATCCTTGTACCACATCTACTGTGTGTAGTAATCCTTGTACCGCGTCTACTGTGTGTAGTAATCCTTGTACCGCATCTACTGTCTGTAGTAATGCTTGTACCGCATCTACTGTGTGTAGTAATCCTTGTACCACATCTACTGTGTGTAGTAATCCTTGTACCACATCTACTGTGTGTAGTAATCCTTGTACCACATCTACTGTGTGTAGTAATCCTTGTACCGCGTCTACTGTGTGTAGTAATCCTTGTACCGCATCTACTGTCTGTAGTAATGCTTGTACCGCATCTACTGTGTGTAGTAATCCTTGTACCACATCTACTGTGTGTAGTAATCCTTGTACCACATCTACTGTGTGTAGTAATCCTTGTACCACATCTACAGTGTGTGGTAATCCTTGAACCACATCTACTGTGTGTAGTAATCCTTGTACCACATCTACTGTGTGTAGTAATCCTTGTACCACATCTACTGTGTGTAGTAATCCTTGTACCGTGTCTACTGTGTGTAGTAATCCTTGTACCACATCTACTGTGTGTAGTAATCCTTGTACCACATCTACTGTGTGTAGTAATCCTTGTACCACATCTACTGTGTGTAGTAATCCTTGTACCACATCTACTGTGTGTAGTAATCCTTGTACCACATCTACTGTGTGTAGTAATCCTTGTACCACATCTACTGTGTGTAGTAATCCTTGTACCGCGTCTACTGTGTGTAGTAATCCTTGTACCACATCTACTGTGTGTAGTAATCCTTGTACCGCGTCTACTGTGTGTAGTAATCCTTGTACCACATCTACTGTGTGTAGTAATCCTTGTACCACATCTACTGTGTGTAGTAATCCTTGTACCACATCTACTGTGTGTAGTAATCCTTGTACCACATCTACTGTGTGTAGTAATCCTTGTACCGCGTCTACTGTGTGTAGTAATCCTTGTACCACATCTACTGTGTGTAGTAATCCTTGTACCACATCTACTGTGTGTAGTAATCCTTGTACCACATCTACTGTGTGTAGTAATCCTTGTACCACATCTACTGTGTGTAGTAATCCTTGTACCGCGTCTACTGTGTGTGGTAATCCTTGAACCACATCTACTGTGTGTAGTAATCCTTGTACCACATCTACTGTGTGTAGTAATCCTTGTACCACATCTACTGTGTGTAGTAATCCTTGTACCGCGTCTACTGTGTGTAGTAATCCTTGTACCACATCTACTGTGTGTAGTAATCCTTGTACCACATCTACTGTGTGTAGTAATCCTTGTACCACATCTACTGTGTGTAGTAATCCTTGTACCACATCTACTGTGTGTAGTAATCCTTGTACCACATCTACTGTGTGTAGTAATCCTTGTACCACATCTACTGTGTGTAGTAATCCTTGTACCGCGTCTACTGTGTGTAGTAATCCTTGTACCACATCTACTGTGTGTAGTAATCCTTGTACCGCGTCTACTGTGTGTAGTAATCCTTGTACCACATCTACTGTGTGTAGTAATCCTTGTACCACATCTACTGTGTGTAGTAATCCTTGTACCACATCTACTGTGTGTAGTAATCCTTGTACCACATCTACTGTGTGTAGTAATCCTTGTACCACATCTACTGTGTGTAGTAATCCTTGTACCACATCTACTGTGTGTAGTAATCCTTGTACCACATCTACTGTGTGTAGTAATCCTTGTACCACATCTACTGTGTGTAGTAATCCTTGTACCACATCTACTGTGTGTAGTAATCCTTGTACCGCATCTACTGTGTGTAGTAATCCTTGTACCGCATATACTGTGTGTAGTAATCCTTGTACCACATCTACTGTGTGTAGTAATCCTTGTACCACATCTACTGTGTGTAGTAATCCTTGTACCACATCTACTGTGTGTAGTAATCCTTGTACCGCATCTACTGTGTGTAGTAATCCTTGTACCGCATCTACTGTGTGTAGTAATCCTTGTACCGCATCTACTGTGTGTAGTAATCCTTGTACCGCATCTACTGTGTGTAGTAATCCTTGTACCACATCTACTGTGTGTAGTAATCCTTGTACCGCATCTACTGTGTGTAGTAATCCTTGTACCGCATCTACTGTGTGTAGTAATCCTTGTACCGCATCTACTGTGTGTAGTAATCCTTGTACCGCATCTACTGTGTGTAGTAATCCTTGTACCGCATCTACTGTGTGTAGTAATCCTTGTACCGCATCTACTGTGTGTAGTAATCCTTGTACCGCATCTACTGTGTGTAGTAATCCTTGTACCGCATCTACTGTGTGTAGTAATCCTTGTACCGCATCTACTGTGTGTAGTAATCCTTGTACCGCATCTACTGTGTGTAGTAATCCTTGTACCGCATCTACTGTGTGTAGTAATCCTTGTACCGCATCTACTGTGTGTAGTAATCCTTGTACCGCATCTACTGTGTGTAGTAATCCTTGTACCGCATCTACTGTGTGTAGTAATCCTTGTACCGCATCTACTGTGTGTAGTAATCCTTGTACCGCATCTACTGTGTGTAGTAATCCTTGTACCGCATCTACTGTGTGTAGTAATCCTTGTACCACATCTACAGTGTGTAGTAATCCTTGTAATCCTTGTAATCAAGATGCCTTTCTTCCGTCTAACTCTGAAGTTGCTTTATCTTAATAAATTGTTATTTTTTGGAAAAATATGAATGTTTATTTGATTTGATTTCATATCTGTGTACTCTTTCTTCATGCTCGGAAACACCAAAAAGTCCACTGGATTACATTCAGGGTTAGAAAAGTTAGTTTATCGTCATTAATGATAGTAATAAGTCATGATGACATTTTAATAGTAAATTAATTATCATCAATAACATAACTGACATGTCGGGAATGCTCACAATTCGCGCATGTAATATAATATTCCCATCAACGGCTAATTGTTATTCTTTTTATTTGCTTGGCAGAAAGTTGCTTTTGGACTCAAAATTATCTACCTGAAAAATCGGAGTAACTGGACAGCTTCCTTTCGGTTTTATCTTATGATTTTATAATATTATAGATATTATTGAATAAAATATACATTTGTGAAATAATAATACTTATCACAAGTCCGTCCAATTAATTTTAGTCAGACTGGTGATTAATCTTCATAATATTAGTCCACTAGGATATATTTCAAGCACATTTCGAATATAATAATTAAAAATATACAGGTGTATTGAAGGAAATAATTTTTTTTGGCTCTCAAAGCCAAAAAATACAATATTAATATTGTTTTTGAGTGTTTTTTTGATATTGGTGAATGTTATAGAACCTTAGTAGATATGTTTTTATGGTAGCTAGTGATTTTTACTCGCAAGTATTTTTTGAAAATGTAAACAAAATAAAAAAAACTACTTCTTTATTTTTTGTTATTTTCAAAAATACTAGCTAGTAAAAAAACACTAGCTACCATTAAAAAATATCTACTAAGGTTCTAGAACATTCACCAATAAAAAAAATGAAAAATAAAAAAAATATATCAATTTTAAAAAATGGTCACACAAGCTATACCAGTGCACAACAAACCAGTATTATATCATGATATTAATCCTGATTTTTCGAAGTAATGTAATCCAAACATGAATTTATTCAAGATTGTGAAATATTATGAGATTATACAAGCTAGTAATCGATTTACTAAAAAAAAACTATATTTAAAGCACCTCAATGCTACGCAAGGTGGAACTGCGATGGAAGTAGCTAAAACTTAATCTCCTTCAGGTTTTGTGCTGATTTTGGAGAAAATAAGGGGACTTGTGGTTTACCTTGCCATTTTGGCAATTTTTTTTATAGATATCAGAGCTATATTTTAACAATTCTAGAAATGGAGAACACATATTTAACGACTCTAGAAATTGTAAACCAATTTTATAAGTTGTACTGTATAGTACTCGACAGAACACAGAAAGAGTCAAACATTCAAATACACATTCAAATGTCCTGGAATATAGTGTCGTTATTCAGGTACCTGTACCATGTTGCATGTATTTGCTTCCCCTGCAGGCCATTTATTCGGTTACGTCGCGTTTCGGCAACTGTCACGTTTCGGCAACTAAAATTCGCGTTTCGGCAACTTTTTTAAATTATTTGTGCTGCTACAAATGGTTTCGATACCTAAATTAAGGAGTCATTGTGCATTCGAGATATACGCCCTACCCTAACTAAACACTCACATTGGTTTTAGTTGTATAAAGCTAGCTTTATTTTCTGGTTAGGCCGCCCTACTGTAGTTGTGCACATGTTTACATTCCATAGTATATTTTTTGCCTTTAGTTAGTTTTTATATTTAGGTTGCAATTTATAGCTTTTTTCTCGTAATTATATATTAGTTTATTCTCTGCATTGAACTGCTTGATCGCACTGATGATGGTTATTTGATATAATCGAAACGTTTGCTTTTTGGTAATATTTTACCACGAAATTCAGGACACTAGATTGTTGTTGCTTCTTACTTTAGCATATGAGAGAGGCGAACTTGTATTATTGGAGTCGGACAACAATCAATGGTTAAAATATAACCTCTCGTTTTGTCTGTAAGGGGATTTTTAATTCGAAACTTCAAAGATGAAAGTCTGTAATAATATGATATGTGGAAACAAAATGACAGTGTGTGTTGTTGAGCATCGAATATACATTAATTACAAACTAGTACAACAAAACTCTGCGAATGAAAGTAACTAATTTCTTACCCACCCTCAGCGCAAAAAGCTCAAATAAGTGATAAACTAATTATTGTCTGTTCGAGAATGGAATATACTTCAATAAGGCACTGGTATAGCTTGTGTGACCTTTTTTTAAAATTGATTTTTTTTTGTATTTTTGATCCTTCACCATAAAAACCTTGTATAAAAACCTCGGCCTCGGGAATTATACGGTTTATTTTGCTTCAGTTGAATATGTCCGTATATCCACCTCTAAAACATTGAATAATATCAGTATATAAAATAGAAATAACCAATTTTAACAACAATATAAACCAAAAGTAAGATAAATCTTAATAAAGGTATTTTTATAAAACGCTGGGTGTTGCAGAACTCGTAGAAATTAATGTAATATGTAAAATATGATTATTGTTTCATTTAGGCCAGTTTTTATCCTTACGTCCGGATACTACAGCTTAAGATATTTTACCCAGTACCATAATTACTTTAAAAATAGGAATTTCATTGCTTTGCAATATGTTTAGTTAAGTTATGTTTATTTAGTACAGTCAAATGGGGTGACTTGGACACTGTTGGGATCCTTGAAGATATAGACGAAATTTGAAGAAATTTTATTTGCCTTATTTTTTTACCATTTGACAACTTTTGCGCACCGGTAGAACAACGAAATCGAAAAAAGTAAAAAACGCACCGCCCTATTGGACAGGTTTTCGGTGGTCCCATAACATTTAAAGCCCATTAGAATCAATAGAACTCTACCAAACTTATACCAAGTATAAGTTAGATACGTATAGATACAGATACAGATGACAGGTAGGCCTATAAGTAAATATATTCCAAGCCGCATTAAAATGCTATCTAAATAATCATATTATACAACTTATAACTGTAAAGTTTTGCCATAATTCACTTTCCAAAAAATTATCTAAGTTAGACAACAAAAAGGTGACTTGGATAATTTATCACTTTCCGAAAGATATTGATCATTTTTTCCCCATGAAACACATTAACAGGCTAAATATGCCAACGAGAGATTGACTTGGATAACGTAGAATTAATTATAAACATTTGATGCTTTTTATACCCTTCAGCCTTAACAACATAAACATTTTGAAAATTGTATAAATTTATAAATTTTGAAAAAATATTAAGATGGGGAGGATCAATAGTTTATTAAAGCATCTTTATTCTACATTATAGGTAAATTATCATATCATATGTAGATTGTTTATCTATTATGTTCATCAAACCATCCGGCCGCCCTTGACTCATAAATAGCACCCCGAGGCCCATTCCGACCAGCCATTATGAGCTTTGTAAACAATAACTGGTGGACACTGTAACAGCCGTAAACACAATGATTTAAAGGCCTCCATTCTGTATTTTTTTCATGTTAATCCATTTTTTTAAAGACATAGATTTTATTGGGTAAAATTAAATATAATATATAATAATCAATATGCTATATCCCATGACTGTCACATAACAATATCTACTTCCAATCAACCTCCACTTTCATATAACAAAGACAAGAAGCAGTTCCTCTTAGGTAAATTAAATTGATATTTACTTATTTATTTCATTGCTATAAAAGGTAATTAGTTATACAATACTCCTTAAGATAGATAGATCACAATTCCAACTCAGGAATGCTTCTGTGTCTCACCGGCGAGTGCTAGAACAATCATATCTTGGACATTATTAAATATAAATTAATTATCATGTGACAGTATCTGAGGTGTCCTCAGCCGTTAGAGCCAAGCATTCAATCCCATATTCCCTGATTCTATCACTGGTTCTACTGATGCCCTAAATAATATAACCTTGAGCATTTGTTTTATTCTAAGAAACTTCCAAAACTTCCACACAATTCCATGTTGTCCAAGCAAGTTATCCTTGGAGCTTATTCTCATACGATCAGACATTTCCCGAGGGCAGTTGCAAGTTAACTGACAATGATAAACATACATGTTTGGAGACTGAATATAGAAATAGACAAAAAAAACCCAGCCAGATGTCCGTCATTCTTTGTTTGTGTTCAATTAGCCTATTAAGCATAAGCAGCAGAATGGGATCCATGGCCAATTCTTTGTTTCTCATAGTTTCTTATTATATTGTATAGCTTTGCCGCAATCTAGATTCCACGAAAATATATGTAGATTGTCAGGTTGCCCTACTTGGTGACAGGGAACATATTATTTGTCTTTCTCTTTGTTTTATACATGCCGATAATAATGAGATGAATGAGCTCCAAACCTCAGGGGAATACCATCTACTCCAATGGTCCTTTTGTCTTGATGCCTTTTGCAGCAGGTCTTGACTTTAGCAAAATGACATTTCACAAATGTGTATATCTATGAGTTCAGTCTTAGACACATAATGTAGAGTACAGTCTCAGACACACAATGTATCATAAAGTATCAGCAAATCCCTGTCATTATTTAGGAGCTTCTCAAACTGGGCCTTTCAACCATTTAAATTGCATACCTTGTAAGTTAACAATGCAACTCAACGGATTCTCTGTTCTGGACATTGAGGCATTCAGCTGGATGTGCAGCTTTAACCTTGGTGGTTGGTTGGCTTTTTCTCCCAGTCAACTGGTTGTTCAATTGCCGGGCCATGCCTGCATCATTAGCATTGTTGATAGCATCAACTTGCTCATTGGTTAGCCCCTTCAGGTTATTAGAGTGAGTACTGCCTGTTTAGGGACCTAGATCCAGCCTTAACTGCATCTTGATCTGGTATGTTTGAGCCAGCGGGAGCCATTATGTGCCTCGGAGAGGTCATTTTGACACTTCCAAATTCAATGGTCAGTCCACGGGGCCTTTTTCCTGTTTTTGAATTGTGTATAAAGGAACTATTTCTGCTGTACTGCTAACTTTACTGTTTCTATGAAGGCGGTATACTCCTTGCAGAAATGTGCTGCATTAGAGGCAAGTGCCTCATTCCTGTTGCTGCGCTATAGTGTGTAGCTCGATCTCACACTGGGCTGGGCCGGGTCTAGTTGGGCCCAGTGCGTCCAGTATATGAGTCCATCCATACCTTTCCAGTTCGCTTCTAGAACTGATTTCCTGCTCAAACAATCGATATATTGATATGAAATCCTGAAGATAGACTGAATTTCGGTTGACACTATCGCTATTTACCCATATGGTGATGTTGAGAATTTATGCAGACAGACTTGCATTAAAGTTTCCTAAGAAAGGTAAGAGTGCATGATGATACACTTGATGCCGCTTGTAGACTGTGGTAGGAGTTTTTCACCTTCTCTACTGGGGCAGAGCTAGTAAGTGAAGTGCACACAATCAGAATCACTTTTAGAAACTTCTTAACCAATCTTTCCAAACATGATAAATAGCAATGGATGATGCTATTTGTGATTTGGTCTATTTTGTCCAATGCTACAAGTTCAGTTAGATTCATCAATAAACCAATATTGCATCTGACCCACAACCTGATATGTCCTTCACGAATCACCTCACAATTTGGCTTCCCTTGTAACCCATGGTTTGGGGCAGAAACGTAATCAGGAAAAGGGCTTTCTATGTTGTTGGCCACTCTCTCTCCAACAGTGGGTAACACAGGCAGCCGGTCTGGAGATAACTGACGCTTGTGATGCCATTTGTGTCCGGTAATAACAGCAATATAGTACTATCAGTAGTTTTGGAAATGAGATCTAGGCTGTAGACCACTGCCTGCCTATTTCCTGCACCCTTACTGCCACATTATGGACGCAGTAGAGTACACTCAAATTGGAGATGAGAGCACTCTACTCCAGACCAGACAATGGTAGATTAACTTCTGAATGGCCAGGCCATATACCCTGCACAGCCAAGTATATGGGTCCTTAATCTACTTGATCCAGGATTAAGTGGTGTCATAATTACGACACCTGGTTATGCCCTTAGTAAGAAACAGGTACAGGTAACACCTCATTTATACTGCATTGATATGAAAGGTTTTCTGCATCAATGCCCAGATGACCGACCAAACCTGGATATGAAATGGGTTTCGTAAATTGAAATAGCAATTATTCTTCGTTTTGAGAGGGAAATAATTCAAATTGCTTTATAAATTTTAAGCCTGTATTATTCGGTTGGTGCTTAGTCCTTAGTGTACTACTGTATGTATATAATATATACTATGTGTAAATTGTTATAAATTGAATTCATGTTTTTATGTTTCTTGCTTCGCATGGGTTTTTGTTAATATTATCTGGGTCTTATGGGCTTCCCAACTTTTCAACTTGTTCGCTTTCAAACTCTCTGCTTCCAACATTAACTAGCAGGAAGTCTCTCGGAGCTTAAATTTCACTTTTGATATACATTCGATTCAGTGATATGGGTGCAAGGCAGCAATGTTGCTAGGAAATATTCTATATTTCAATATCCAACCACTTTTCATATTCCGAACGGAGAAAAACTAATCCCGGATCATATCGATGTAGATCCCTTAATGAGAATCCCAATATCGCAATCAAGGTCGCACGATATGATGTCGTAGCGCCTCATTGTCTCAAACATTGATTGCGAAGTCTGGCAAGACATCATATATTGTGTCGATATCAACACAATTATACATCTACCCACCAATGCAGTGCAGTGGCGTGTCCAGACCATGATGCACACAACATAGAGCTAAATTAGAACCTGTAAATTAATATGTATCTGTCTACTGTATTATACAACATTCTCGTGCAAATTAGTAAGATGGCAATATTCTGTGCGAATTCTTCCAAATTTCCTTTCATAATTTTTGGCATTTACAATCCGACCAACATTATGCTGCCTATTCTAAAGGCTGACTGAGTATTGCATCAGCACCATTCCATGTATCTAACAGTAGTAAACTATCGTAAATTATCAAAAGGGCGAGGTCCGTCAAGTTTATTGATGACAAGGTGTTCCTCTGCAATGGTTGTAAACATAAAGTTGTATAACGAACTATACTGTACTTGGATACAAATATTATAATGTGAAACAGAGAAAATTCTTAAATAAAAAACAGAGTTATTATATCAATTCAGTTTAATTTAGTTACAAAACGTTTTGAAGTAGTAAATATTTACCAATTTGAGTAATTAAGCATATCAGTAAAGACAATTCGACCTTACGGACTCTATGGGGACTGACTGTATAGTATAAACATAAAATTCTGACAATGATATGTAAGAATTAGCAGTATTTTTTAAATCTCCAGCCAACCTCTTTTCGACAATAATTTCAAACATAGCAATGGTAGTAGTCATAAATGCAGAATCAAATTTTATATGTAATTAAATTTCTGTTAACATTTATCAAAGGGCGGTTTATTTATAATATTATTTTTCTTGTTTTTTTTTATTATTTTCGGTTTATTATATATAATTTTCTATTAATAAAAAGAAACTTCAAAATTATTTACTTTTCATAATCCTGTAACCATGGAAAATTGGTTAAATGGTTAGGTGCTGTGTCCGTAGTCTGATATTTGGAATGGTTCAATATGGTCTGATGTAATGCGCCTTACCGTTATGTGCCTACACAGTAGTACCTGTATGTTGTACCATGAAAAGTGCAATACATTCAATAGAATTCAGAACATTCCCAATACCGGACTGCGGACTAACATCAAACCCAAACAATTATATGTATCAATTACAGGATTATGAAAAGTAAATAGAATTAATTGGAATTCGCGGAATTCTGTCATTTAAATAAAAAATGTGATTGACTTTCTTACTATCTTATGATTTAAGCTGGTTATTTACCCAGCCTGTTGTTTTTTGCAGCTAAGTTTAAGTACTTCTGTGTTCTCATATTTTTATGTTTTTTGCTGTTTCTGAGTGTGCTCCCCTGTGTTCTGTAAAAAGAATAAAAAGTCTTGCACACCACATGTCCGCTCCACATTTGAACCAGCTCTGTTTATGCATCATGGAAGATTTATACAAAGATGAGATGCCGGAGATTAATTTAATTAATTAATTTAATTTAAATTAATTTAAATGCCGGAGATTAATGCTTCTGAAGTCTGGCATGTAATAAACAAACATGCACATTTGATTATAATGGTGAATTATATTCTCTGGCTATATATTCTTTTAATGAAATTGGAGCATCAAACTCAAACTCCTATAAACAATAATCTATGTACAGGCCAGTAGCCAGGATTTTAAAAGGGCGGTTCCTTTTTTCAAAAAAGGGCACTTTTTTAGCTTGTTTAAATAATGACAAATATCCATTCGTTTAGCCAGAGCATATTAAAGTAGGAATAGGGCGGAGGGGGGTGGGGGGATTGGATGATCTGAAGCCCGATATGTGGGGTACTTTTTAAAGCACATTGTCACTGGGATAATGTGAACCCTAACTGTTCTAGCTGCTAATGTAACTTCAACATTTGCTTTGCCGGAAAGGCACTTTTACGAATAGGTGAATATAAAGGAGAATATTTCTCAAAAAGGTGAATATAAAAATTGCACATTTCCCAAACATGTGATCGTATAATAGAGCACTTTTCTCAACAGGGCGGTTCGTTCGAACCAACGAACCCCCCTGGCTACGGGCCTGATGTATTAGATTAAATATGGTAGATAATATTTGTATTCGATTAAATAACATAACATCTCTAGACGGATCTGTAGGTCTAACTGGAGTCATCACGAACAACTCTGCATGACTGTGTTCCCAGCGACGGGAGAAGGCATTAAGCATAGTCTGCCGAAACCAGTTGAGTAAGGGTTGAAGTATGGGGATCCTTGCTGAGCACTTACTGCTTACAGCTGAAGACATCAGACCCATCGATGGTATTTAAACTGGAATTGTTTTTACTAAATTAACTGTAGTTGTAGCTCCAATACCAGCAGCAGACGCTTGAGGGTTCTCGATTTTTAAAATCAGAAATAAATGTTATGCTACATTAGATAATTATTCAGTCCTACCCAGAAAATCAATCCATCTTACTTTATTTTTTAACATTGGCACTTTGTACTTTACAACAATTGTTTACTGGATCAATAATTTGTTGTTGACTGGAGTACCCTGGGCAGTATACAGTTACAAGTTATATATGAATTCTACTTTAATAATTTTGTAGCGTTGTTCTTTACTCGGTGGGTTGGTTGTTTTTCAGAATTTGACTTTGTACTCACTAGGTATGTTAATGTATGTAAGTTTGTACTGTGCAATATGTAATATCCCTTCATGTATAATACTAACAATATCTAAATAATTAACAACAAAATATAACCAAATACTGTTCTGAAATACAGTAACCATTTCTAGGGGCCACCAACTGAGTATTTCTTAGTCGCATTGTCCAAGAGATTCTCATTGACAATAAGTCGATATTTAATTTTATATGTCAAACTGGTCGATCTATGATGCGTGCAGTTGTTGGTAATATTTTCGATGATTACAAGTTCCTTTGTTTAATTTTCTTTTGTGTGGAATCCTGATAGTTGTAGCATAATATGTGTGTTGGATTATCAGGACAGTGTCATCTTGGTTTCATAGCAGAACATCAGGTGCTATCACCATGTGTATGTTATCTATTCATGCGGATAAGCCCTTCTATTGTCCATTCGTTCGAACTCACTTCTTATAATACCCCCAACCACCATCATCGCCAAACAACTCTAACTTGTCACTCACATGCACACTAATAGCAAACAGGGTGGTCCAATTTCACCCTATCAGCACAGCGAGAGAAGATTTCTTGTTGGGCACGGAGCGGCCAATATCTAGCCTAACTGCAGTAGGTGCCTAACTTCACAGAATCCTTCATTACATGATGAGGTAATGTGTCAGCACGCCCACCCACGTCATGTTTCTTGAATGCCTTCTAATAATTTAGCCGGCAGCTGTCTATCAATATGAAAGGTTTCCCTTCATATTGATCTGTTTTAACAAACTGTTATATCCTAGGATATATAGGGGCATACCCGGCCCCGCAACAGTAACAACTATTGGCTTTGATTTGCAAAATTAATTTGACAGATTGATCGGGTGCCATTTGCAGTCAATTCAAAACATGATTGAAAAGTATTGTAATCGGAGCTTGAAATATAACTGTATTGAACTTATTATTAATGTTACATTAATAAAACTTATTAAAGTTATATATCAACCTTTGATTACAAACAACATTCTTCAATCTTCTTATGAATATGAACAGACTGCAAATTGCAACCGATCAATCCGTCCAATTATTTTTACAAAAGAAAACCAAGAGTTGCGATAGTGAGCTACAAAATATATAATTTTTCTATTACCAGTATTGATCATAACTACACCATGTCCTTGAATTTAGCGTCGTTATATGATATGATATTTTACTAGTTACACTGTAATTACTCATCAACCTTATAGTGATTTGTTGGTACAAATAGAAAGCTGCCCATGCAAGGATTCCAAATATGTAAAATCATTTGAATTTGATTGGGAAATAGCAGAGATATTGGAATTCGAATGTGGCATGTATTTGCTTCCCCTGCTATTTAACATCTATTTAACAAATACATCATATTCCAGAACATTTTGTTTATCCAATACGTAGCTGGGCAACAACGCAATGCTTTTTAAATCATACTATTATGTAGCTATTCATACATAAACAAAATGTTCTAGAATATGGTATTTTTATTTAATAGAATAAAACAGCCTCGCAAAACCATGCAACTTTTGAACGCTCATATCTCAGCTATTTCCCAACGAAATTCAAATGTTTTTACATTTTTGGAATCCTTGCACGGGCAGCTTTCTATTTCTACCAACCATCACGATAAGGTTCATGAATAACTGCAGTGTAACTGGCGAAATATCACCGGAGACACCTTTTTGAAACGCTTGTAGCTAAAGATTGAAAGCAAAAATAAAAATTCTGGCTCACCCAGCAAGGTGGAGGGAGGTGAAACTATCTCTGTTTCAAATTTCATGCAATCTCATTACGATTTGTAGAAAAATTTGGGGGAGGGTCCAGGTACTTGAATAACCACTATATTTCAGGAAATGGTGTCTATATATATCGTGTGAAAAGTAACACTTTTCAGCGTTTTGAACTGAGTTGAACACAGTGAGAGAGGTTTACATAAATATACAATGGTTATGAACGATGAATTGTGCCGTTTTCATGCAATGGTATATACCTAATTTTGTTATAATGTCTATACTTATCGCGTCCTGTATAAGAAGCTTTAATGGTATGGTTTAAGAATATTAATGAAATACATCCATTTTATGTAATTAATTGCAGTTACTACATACAATAACAGTACGTTAAGTAATCATACACATCACAAGTGAAAGTAGCCGATTTAAATTGTTGCTTTAATGATGCCCATTTCTTTTAGGTTTGAGGCTGAGAGGTGGGACGCTATTTCCGGAAAAGCATATGTTACAGCTGGGTAGATTTTCGAGACAGGGGGGGAAACTGGACGCAAATGGAAAACAATTCTGTCGAGTTGCCATGGCCGGCATCATGAAACTGAAACATATTCTTATTTTTCCTTATAATCGATATAGTGGGGGTGGAGGTTGATTTAATGAGGCTGCGGGTAAGATATAGCCCGCTTCTAGTCAACGTTACCTGTTTCCGAGGCAACTAGAAACTTAAAAATAGTGCATTATGGTTCGTTACACTTGATATATTGGTGATGGATTCTGATCCCATGACGCTACGACATAGGCATTACGTCCGTCCGTTTAAAGCCCGTTGCTATAGAAATTGACAATACTATAATACTATAAGAGCTGTTGCTATACGTGGCAATTTCCTTCGTTGCTATATTTAAGAACAAACAACAACTTTAATTTAATTTTCACAATAATCGCAAAACAATCTGACCTTTAAGAAATTAACCTCCCTACTCGGTTCCTAGTAAAATAAAAATAGTAGGGAACACCATCTTGTAGTCAAAGACTAGTAAGGTGATGATGACCATGATGATAATTATGAGATCAGTAACCAGTGCTGTGACCAAACCAACCCCCCCCCCCCCCCCCCAGATCCACCACACTCCGAGACAGACCCACGCGTGACGGCACTCCTAAAAGAAAACATTTCAAACGAATATTTTGTGTATGTTTCATTTTGACAGTTGCCTGGATACACATATATTTTACAACTAAATAAAATATTTATTAATTGTTGCTGACCTGGTTATAGGAGTAGGCCTACATTTCTTGAGCGCGTAAACGAATTTGATATGTTTGAAATGTCGTAACCATAATGAACGGAATGCGAACGGAAATTTTGATAGAAAGGGAATGAAACATTGTAATATTTTATTAATTTAACCCTTATTCTCTTTATGCGCCACCCCAAACTATCAGAAAATATTGAATGAACGGATGAATAAATCCCTCCAAAAAAACGAGCGCAACCGTTTGGTGAAATCTACCCAAAATTTGTTAATGGCCCCACACATCTATGTGGGGTAGCTCCGGCATATAAAAAATTCCTACGGGGTCATAGGCTGGAGCCTGTACTGCACTATTAACTTAATAATAAATTTTAATATTTACGACTCAAATTTAGTTGTGGGTGGGGTAAGTAGAGTATATCATAATTTTAACTCGTGTTGTGGGTGGGGGAAGTACAGTATATCATATTTTTAATTAATAATACATAATCGTATTAATTTGCATTAAAGGACCGCTTCTATCTTTCAAGTTCAAGTATTACAGTACAACACTACTTCGCACTGGCCAATCGGTACTGGTAAAATAGTTCAATGTTAAACATTAATATTTATGAGAACAGCTATATTACAGTACTACAGTACTATTTTATTGTTATGAATCATCTGCTTTTATTCGCTTTTATTTCTCTCGTTGACCTAATATGTTTTTTCGGGAACTTATTGAATTTAAACGTAATTCTGAGATTTTATTTAGCCAGGTTATTTTTTTCCTGTAAATTTTTATTTATCATATAAAACATGGTGGGTAATACCTTAACTATTATTAAAACTCAGTTTGCGGTGGCAAATGGAGAAACAATTGTTTAATTGTATTTTGCACAACGTCTTATTTCCAGTAAGGTCCCACCTGAATTCTACTCCCCAGATGAATCTCCAGTACTCATTCAATTACCATTTTATTAAGGATGAAAGGCAGAGAGATGCGCCCTGACTACAGCATTTGTCCCGAAACGAAATGGCCTGGTTCCCATGTGGGGATCGAAAAAACGACCCCTAGGGATTTTCGTGCATTTCATACAGTATGACCATTTCTCATGACAATTTGTTTGTTGGTGGTACTACTAAATTACATTGTAAAATTTTACATTTTAGGTTAAAGTTTGGTTTCAAAATAGAAGAACCAAGTTCAAACGGGAAAAATGTCGCGATTCTGACTATCAACTAGCTAACGCGGAAAGTATCGCCGCCTGTAACATCCTAAAGATGTTAGAAACACCTCGCCCGGTACTGACAGAAGCCTCTCGAATATCGCACACTACTGAGGCCGTACAACCGCATCGGCTTTTAAATGACTGTAGGTTACCGCAAGGTGGCGTGCCAGATCAAACATCGTTACTTAATCAACAATCGGCAATGTTTCCCGAACACATGCATCCGTTTAGCGAGCACATCGGTATGCTTCCTGAACACGTTCACCCAGGCGTACCCGGCTACATTCCACAAAGGTTCCATACACCCCGGGGTTACCACCCAGACTCTGGCCAGCTACATCGCTACCCTCAGCAGGGATACATGTTCGGGGAGCGATTTATCCACCATTCCGAACAACCACAGCCCAGCTCCAGCCGAATATTGGGTGGATTCTCCCCCATAGGCAACGGGATGCAGACAGCTAGGAGTTCAAATGGGACTCCTTATCTACCTACAACACGAAGGACATAGGGATATAAACAACCACATATAAATTACGTACTGTATGTAAAATTATCTGTGATTTTTACAAATACAGTATATTTACAACCGGTAGTTTTCACCATTAGAAGGCACAATTTACATATCTAGACTTGAATAGAACTTCACATTCGCCATCCCGTAAAAAAATGTGATAAAACGGATTTTAATTCATACTTAAGAATTTGCTATTTGTAGGCCTAATCAGCAATCTCTTTGATAATGTTGTAATTCTGGAATAACAATTTGTTATAAAGTATTTTAGAGAAAAACTCTGATAGTGGGTTTAATTAGTTAGCACACACGCACAATGTTCGACGGTGCAACAAACCACTTACATGTTCGAATTTATACACAATACGTAAAATACTGTAGTTTAGGTGAATCAGTTTGGAATGTACCAGTATATTTCATTTTTCATTTTCGTTCAGCCAGCATATAAATTTAAATGGCTCAATAATGGTGTAATGTGATTTGTATTTTTATCTGTAGATGTGTGTAAAATAATTGTAGCAGTGTGTCTGAAAATATGTACAGAGTATGTACTGTACATACTGTACGTGTACATAAAATATTTGGTATAATATACCTTAAAAATTGTTTCTAATAGAGTGAAATACTCACTCAATGTAACAATTAAAATATATAGGCCACAATTCATTTCAGGATAACATTATATCTTCATTAAATTGTTTATTTCATACGTTTTACTTATTATTAATAAGTATAAGTAGGCCTACAGTATAATAAGTTTCATTACTACTGTATTACAACGCAACGGGAAGTTGAACGAGAAGTGTTTTGGAGAATTAAGTTAAAGTAAAAAACATGCAGCATTAAAAACATACAGCCTCAATATAAATCTTAAATTTATTGTTGTATCGAAGGATATTAAAAAATATTTTGCAAATGTAAATAGGTAGGGCCTAGGGCAGGCCCTATATTGAAGATATTTTCCAGCCAAAAAACCCAAAATTAAATACCCATAAATGGCCAAGCATACAGTATTATGTGACTGAAATGAAAATTGTCATAAAAGTCTATCATAAGATGTTGAAGAATCCATTCCAATTATGTATTTTGCTTCCCCTTAATTTGATCTGTGCATGCATCAATTTACTACAGTAGGTCTATAATATTTCAAATGTACGGACTACGTGTTTCTATTAAAAAAAATATATAAAGTATTAATAAAAAAATATTGATATATTGATTTCTCCCAAAAATAAAACTGTAACCTACAAATACTGTATTTATTTACTATATTTCATTGTTTTTGTAAGAATTACGCACCTATGAAGTTTGGCCGATATATCATATTATAAATTTAATATACATTAATAATTGATTCTTAATTTGGAATTTTTCTCAATTTAATAGTAAATGAAGACTTAATGACGTATTTATTTGCTTAATTACTGGTAATGTTTATATTATAATTTATATTCAGTATTTTGGAAACTGGGATCTTCATGTTTTCTCATTTTAGTCATTTAAGTTTATCTTTTCGTTATCGTTGTTATCCTAACTTACTGTCTTTGCATTTTCTTACATATAGTCTATAATAATAATGCGTTTGTCAATAAGATGATATACATTATGTTTCGATATATTATCAATAGTAACATATTATCAGCGACTTCGATCTCAACCAAATATTAGGAATTTAATTTTTATAGCGATATAACTACAGTATAAATATAGTTTTACTGTCAGTTATCAACATTCCCACATAATGTATTAATATTAATAATAAATTATTACTCTAATGTTTTAAAATTATTTAAATAATATTATAAGCAATATATTAGTCTAACATATTTTTCCAAGAAGTGCTATCATTCTCTATTAGTAGTTCCGGTAGTATATTTAATAACAACACTGTATTATAAAATGCTAAGTTTAGTTTTTTAATTAAAATGTATGAAATTATTATCAAAATACATATGGGGCCTACGTACAATAATATTAGTGGCACAAAACATTGTTAATTATATTTTAAATGTGAATGCAACACAGAACCCATCTATTGTTATTGTTTGGAGGAGGGTGAGAAATATTACACGAAATACAAAGGAGAATTCGAAATTTTAATCAAAAAGAGCGGTCTCTGTTCGAAGAGCGGCGAGGTAACAATTGGTTTGAGGTTCGAGCCCCGCCAGGGTCCACTCAGCCTTTCATCCACAGAGGTCAATAAAATGAGGACAAGTTTGAATTGCTGGAAGAAAAACTTGAGTAGCGCCACGCACACTTTCCATCGGGTATAGCAATTTCTACATGGAGTACAATAGCAGAATGTAAAATATAACGAATTAAAAAGTCAGACCAAAAATGAACTTTTCGTTTTGTAAAATAAATAATTATTAATATAAAATATTCTTTTAATTCCTTCCCTATAAACGTAATACTACTATTACTACTAGGTCGAGTGAACTCGGACAGTGGAAATGAGATCCTTCCAGGCTTCCCGATTCTCCATAGTTGTCGCAATTTCGTTTCTCCCAAGTTCAGTATCCCTTTCAAGTTGATCTATATATGTTATGGCAGGTCGTCCACGACTACGCTTTCCATGAGTTGGTTGCCAGAGAAGTAGATCTGGTATGACCTCGTCTTTACTTCGCCAGCAGTGCCCACTGAATCTTAATCTGCGTTCACGGAGGGTGGTTGATACAGGTGGTATTGTACCATAAAGCTTGGCTTTTGTCATGTGTTGTCTCCAGCTGATGTTTAGGGCTGCCCTTAGTAGTCTTGTGTAGCAACCATCAATTCGTTGTTCAAGTGATTTAGTCAGTGTCCAGGTCTCACCCCCGTATAAAAATACACTTTCCACCTGTGGCTCGAAAGAACTTAGTCTTCAGGTGCCTGGAGAGATCTGATTTCCAGACTGTATCCATTTTTGATAGAGCTACCCCAAGCCTTTGCTTTCCTAACTTCTATGTCCTTTTTGCTACTCTCTATCCATGATCCAAGGTACTGGAAGTCATCGACCTTCCTTAGTTGATTATTATCAATGGTTGTCAAGTTTCCATCAACATTAAAGGTCATGAATTTGGTCTTGGTAGCATTTATATGCAATCCAACCTCCTTAGCAGCCCTCTCCACTTTATTTAGTAGAAGCTGTGCGATGTCATCCGCAAAGTCGGTATCTGTGACTGTAGTTGCCGGATATCTACTACTTCTGCGTTCCTGAAGTGTGAATCCCAGATCTTCACCCTTTGTAGCCGTCCTCATTGCGTAATCCAGCACAATTACAAATAGTAATGGTGCTAATGTGTCACCTTGCAGTACGCCAGCAAGGATTGAGAAAAACTCAGTTTCACCATCTGGTGAGAGTACCTGCGCTTCTGTGTCACAATA
The DNA here is from genome assembly GCA_032718475.1 of Nemertoderma westbladi. Taxonomy (NCBI): domain Eukaryota; kingdom Metazoa; phylum Xenacoelomorpha; order Nemertodermatida; family Nemertodermatidae; genus Nemertoderma; species Nemertoderma westbladi. The sequence goes on along the minus strand of JAUCBJ010002252.1, from coordinate 22,780 downwards.
TAACAATCCAATGCCAGCAACAATTACTTCTGGTATTCCATAAGCTCTTAGGATTTCAAGCATTTTACCTCTATGGATGGAGTCGAATGCCTTCTTGAAGTCCACAAAAGTCATGATAGTCACGATAGTTTGTTGGTATGCCGAGGTCTCCTTTCTTGGGGAGAGGCTTTAGTTGACCTTTAGTCCAAATTGGTGGTGGCTTTTCCCCTTTTAACATCCGGTTGCAAACATTCAATAATGGTCTATTTAGAACTCCGGTTTTCCATACCTCCGCTGGGATTTCATCTAATCCACTCGCTTTATTATTGGACATGCTTTTAATGCTTCTTTGGAGTTCGGCCGGTGTGAAGTCCCCTGTTTCTATAGGTAGTGTCTTGTCATATATTTTCCTTGTAGGGCTGACCTCGATGTTTGGTGGCTGCCCAAGCAAGTTGCTGAAGTGATTTTTCCACTTCCCAACACGTTCTTCAGGACTATCGGCTCTGAGGCGCCCCTTTGCACAACTTTTCCGACCAGATACCTCATTTACAGTTTGCCAGGTAAGTCTTGATTGTTGCTGTATGTGAGCAGTTGTAATTGCTTTAGTTTTATCCTGTATGTACTTTTCCTGGCTGATGTTGTAGGCCAATTTAAGATCGTCCTTAGCTTTCTCAACCTTGTTAATGTTTTCGGTTGTTGGTTGTTCGGTTTTAACTTTGTAGGCTATCTTAAGATCTTCTCTCTTACAAGTAACCTCAGAGTTTTGCCATGGCACATACTGTTTTCGTTTAGGTTTCTGGGGGATATGACTCTTAGATGATTCCTTGTGGGCTGTTATTATATTCTGGTATATTGAATCGGTGGATTGGTCTTCATCCATTGACTGAAGTGCTTCAAACCGGTTTTGAACTTCTACTGTATAAGCATCCTTTACAGCATTGTCAGTTCTGAGTTTCTCCCAGTCATAGTTGATTTGCTTGCTTGTCCTGGGTTTGCTGGCTCTCAAACTGAGTCTGATCTCTGCAGTCACAATTCTGTGGTCCGAACCAATTAGGTTAAACGAGCTGTATGCCTCGCAGTTGATCATGCTATTTCTCCACTTTTTGTTTAACTTTTTGTAAACGTAAAAGTCGTTAAACAATCAATTTTAACTCCTTTTACATTATTTTCACAACAAGGCGAGCTGTGTTTTTTTGTAAAAACATAAGAAAACGGTCGATATAACGGGTTTAATTAAGAGCGGGGGGCCAATTTAGAAAATGGTCTGTGTTTGGCTGCTAGATATTTGACGTCACTACAAAGTGATCTGATAAATTCTTATCTTGGTTTATATGGACAGTGATTTTCGATCCATTCAAATACACAGTAATCGCCATGATTTCACACGTGGCTTATATAAATTGAAAGAGGAGAGTCTTGAGCCTCTTATGACACTACAATTAATTAAACTAATGATGATTGATAAAATACTGTTCTCAATTGCAAACTCGGGAGATTGCCTGAACAGTATGCGATCACTCAGCCCAATCAGCCCATTAATGATTGAGGGACACCACAAGTTATAGGTTGTAGGGGGGATGAGCTGAGCAGTCGTCAATAACAACTGATTGTGTTCGGTTAGACAAAAAACTTTATTGATTGATCGTTGATTCTATAAATATTGCACATGTCGAATGTTTATCATCTAGAGCTTTGCGGATGTATTCTAGCACAGAAAGTAAAGCGTGGAAAGTTGAAGTTTTAGGTCTAAAACCATATTGACATTTCGTAAGGATAGAAAATTTAGTAATTTTGTAATATAAGACTGGAGTTGAGAGGCAATTATTTGTTCGTATATCTTAGTTAATACAGGTAGTATTGATATCTACCTAAAGTTATTGGGGTCGGTTAGGATCGCCCACTATGAAGGAAGCAATACCTTTAGCAGTCTTGAGTGTTGTCGGATAGAAGCCATGGTAGATAGAAAGATAGATAGGTTTATTAAATAACTTAGATGAGTAGATAGAGGTTCAGCCGCTAGCCGTAAAAGTTTAGTCGGGAAGTTGTCATTAGAAGCATAGTTAGTGTTGAGTAAGTGTAAAAGGTAATACTGGACTTCTACCGGGGAAGTTTCGGAGATTGAAAATGATGAATCAGATCTGTTATTATTAATGTGCCTAAGTGGTGAGCGTATAGAGCGAGGGATCTCATTGGCCAGCGTAGGACCAATAGAGGAAAAGTGCTCATTCAAGATGGTTGCAATAGGCGTTGGATCTGTAACTGATTCTGTAGTACTGCTATTACAGTTTTGTTTGACTTGCGTTGAATAGTAAGTTTTCTCATCTGAACGTAAAGTTGAGGTCAATTGATAATCAATAGGTCAATCATAAATTTGGTACTTTCTATGGTTGTACTCCGATGGTGACTTAATATAAGCCTTATGCAATTTATTTTTTTTAATTGTGCAATTTATTAAATTACTTCCTTCAATTCTTAAACAGGGAGCTTTTATTGGTAAGATTAGTAATTTAAGACAGGAATTTTTATTCGCATTACCTTCGTGTATTTCAAATATTCAAAGAATTTACGCCACTAGTTTTTATGGGAGTGTAGTTTTGGACTACTTTTCTCATGATTGTTCTAGAATTTTTACAGCTTGGGCATTTTTACGGCTTGAACATCTCCAGCTACACTCACTACTAATTGAACATCTCCAGCTACACTCACTACTAATTGAACATCTCCAGCTACACCCATATTAATTGAACATCTCCAGCTACACTCACTAATAATTGAACATATCCAGCTGCACCCACTATTAGTTGAACGTCTCCAGCTATACTCACTACTAATTGAGCATCTCTAGCTACACCCACTATTAGTTAAACATCTCCAGCTACACTCACTACTAATTAAACATCTCCAGCTACACTCACTACTAATTAAACATCTCCAGCTATACTCACTACTAATTGAACATCTCCAGCTACACCCATATTAATTGAACATCTCCAGCTACACTCACTAATAATTGAACATATCCAGCTGCACCCACTATTAGTTGAACATCTCCAGCTACACTCACTACTAATTAAACATCTCCAGCTATACCCACTATTAGTTGAACATCTCCAGCCACGCTCACTACAGATTGAACATATCCAGCTACACTCACTACTAATTGAACATATTCAGCTACAACCACTACTAATTGAATATCTCCAGCTACACTCACTACTGGTTGAACATATTTCAGCTACACCCACTACTAATTAAACATCTCCAGCTATACTCACTTCTAATTGAACATCTCCAGCTACACTCGCTACTATTTGAACATCTCCACCTACACCCACTACTGATTGAACATATCCAGCTACACTCACTACTAATTGAACATATTCAGCTACAACCACTACTAATTGAATATCTCCTGCTATACTCACTACTGATTGAACATCTCCAGCTACACTCACAATTAGTTGAACATCTCCATCTACACCCACTATTAGTTGAACATCTCCAGCCACGCTCACTACAGATTGAATGTAAAATAAAGGTTGGTGATTGGATGCAGTACTAGCGTTGGGTGACTAATAACGCTTCTAGCGGAATAAGCGGGAACTTGAAAAGTTACCATGGTTACGAATGAAATGCTGACATCTGATTGGTTGAAATAATAACGACCACTGCTAATGGTTGAAATGGTGGCTTCTGATTGGATGCAGTACTAGAAATGGACGGTAATGATGGGCTATGGGTGACCTTGGCGTGGGGGACTACAAACCTATACTACTCACGATGGTGTCTCTGGGCGCAATGCTGAGGATGTGGCGAGTAGTTTTTGGCAGTTTTTCCTATCACTAGTACTAGGATCGGCATGCTGCATTGAAGCTGCATTTTTAAGAATGCTGTGCCGGCTTGTCAACAAAATTGCACTGCCACAACTCCCTATCACCCATGACAATTGCTAGATCATCCGCATCTTTAAGGCCAGTGTCCTTTAAGATGCGTCTCAAGAAAGTCATGGGCTGTCCACCATGCTTATTCACTCCATGAGGCTGCCAAAGTACAAGATTATGCACTGGCCGGTCCTCACGGCGAAAGCAATGTCCTGCAAAGCGGAGGCGATTTTGTTCTAGTGTCAAGCTTGTGGGAACCAATGAGACACCTCCAATGATATATAGTGTCTGGTTGGAGATGTGTGCATTGTACTTGACACAATGAACCCGGCGTAGCATTCTTGTGAATGTGCCATCCAGAGATTGGGTGTCCTCAGCAGTTAGAGCCCAGCATGGACTCCCGTAGAGGAGTACTGGAACTACTGCTGCTCTAAATAATCGGACCTTAAGTTTCCGATTAATTATCGGTGACTTCCAAATCCTGGAAAGCCTATTCAAGGCTGCCCATGCCTTTCCCTTACGTATTCGAAGGTCCTCACCTGACTTCCGGATCCATGATCCCAGGTAACAGAAGTCGTCCACATGCTCAAGCATACCATCCTTGGAGCTTATGCTCATCCGATCAGAGACTTGCTGAGGACTTTCAAAGTTAACTGTCAAAATTTTGGTCTTTCTGGAGTTAATAAAAAGACCAACACTAGAAGCAGCATGTTCTAATGAGGTGAGGAGCCGTTGGGCTCCCTCTAATGATTCTGAGAGCACTCCTAAGTCATCAGCATAGTCTAGATCAGTTAGGTACTTGGCAGGATTTCCTCGACTTCTGGAGCCAGTAGGTGGAGTTATCATCACCCCATCATCATTATGATGATCTAAGGACATGCGTAGAACATAGTCAACCACAATAATGAACAAGAATTGTGCAAGTGTGTCTCCTTGGAGGATGCCCCATAACACTTCAAATGGTTCTGTGTCACCATCAACATTAGACACAAATGTTGTCGAACCATCGTATACTGATCTGATTGCTGCAATAATTTCATCAGGAATCCCATATAATGAAAGTATGCTAAACATACGTGAGCGAGAGACTGAATCAAAGGCCTTGAAGAAGTCAACAAAGATAAAAGCCAGATGCCTGTTTTTCTTTTTTGATAACTCTTCAATTATCCTTCTAAGTGCCACAATGGGTTCCATGGTCCCACGACCTTTACGGAACCCATTCTGATTTCCACGGAGCAGTCTCTCAATGGGATCCCTGATGCGATTTAATAGAACCCTATTGTATAGCTTTGCAGCAATCGAGATCAATGAGATTCCCCGAAAAGAACCATAGAGTGTTAGGTTGCCCTTCTTGGGAACTGGCACCAACTTAATTGTTTTCATTTCTTGTGGGACTCTTGTTGTTCGGTACATGTCTACTATGATGGGATAGAAGAGCTTTAAACACTTTAAAGACCTCAGGGGGAACACCATCTACTCCACTGGCACGATTGGTCTTAATGCTCTTTGCAGCAGCCTTCACTTCTGCAAAGGAGATATCGCCAATGGGAATATCTGGGAGTACAGACTCAGACAATTTTACTTCTATAAAGTTATCAGGCAATACCCTGTCATTATTGAGGAGCTTTTCACAGTGGGCTTTCCAACCATTGAGGCGATCGGCTGGTGATTCAGCCTTAACCTTGGTGGTTGGTTGGCTTTTCCGCCCAGTAAGCAAATTGATCGATTTCCATGCCTGGGATGATTGCCTGCTGTTGTCAGCATCATTGATGGCATCAACCTGTTGGTTTATTAGCTCCTGTAGATTAACAGAGTACTGCCTGTTCAGGGACCTACATGCAGCCTTAACTGCATTCTTGGCCACTGTAGTCTGTTTGAGTCGGGACTCTTTCTGCGCCTTATGAAGGTCATTTCGGCACTTCTGAATTTTGTTGTCAGTCCAGGGGGCCCTTTTCCTGTTTCGAGGGTATACAGGAACTGTTTCTGCAGCTGCTAACTTAACTGCTTCTGTAAAGGCAGTATAGCCCTCACAGTGATCTGCCGCCTCAGAGGCAAGAGCCTCATACCTGTTGCTCAGCTGTAGTGTGAAGCTGGATCTCACACTTGGCTGTTGCAACAGAGAGGACCAGTCATGCCGCGGCAAGGCAGATTTCGTTGTTCTGCTAGCACGCATACTAAGTCTTACCTTGGCCACAATAAGGCTGTGATCACTGGAGAAGGGTCGAAGTGTAAATGCATTACAGTCTTGTATAGAGCTCCTGTATTTCCTACGAAACAGAATAATATGGTCTATCTGGGACTTGTGACCACTGGGTCCACTATGAGTCCATAGCTTTCCAGTTCGCTTCTTGAACTGGGTTCCAGCCGAAAACAATCCATTTCCAGAGATAAAATCCTGAAGATGGACAGAATTTCGGTTAACACTATTGCTATAGACTCAGGGCGATGTAGGTAATTGATGCAGACTTGCATTAAAGTCTCCCAGGAATGTTAAGAATGCATGCTGATCCACTCCATCAGTAGCTGCTTGTAGATTGTGGTAGAAATTTTCCACCTCCTCTACAGGGGTAACACTAGTTGGAGAGTAGCACACAATCAGAACCACCTTAGGAAACTTCTTAGCCAGTCTTCCAGAACATGAGAAGTGGCAACGGATGATGCGGTTAGAGATTTGGTCTATTTTGTCCAATGCTGCATGTGCAGTTGGATTCATCAATAGACCAATACCACCATTGCCACTATCATCTGCTGACGCGAGGGCGAGTCGCCAACCACCTCCCATGTCCTTAATCAGAACCTCATCAGTCTGTCCAGTCTGCATTCGGTGCTCTTGAACACCCACTGCGCTAAGAGAAAGCTTATCTGCCAAGGCAGTCAGCTCACCTTGTCGCATTGGGGACCCGAGTGTTAGGGTGTTTACTGAGGCTAGTCTAGTGACTTGCCTCAGATTCACTAATGGCTTTGTTGGTCGTGGTGGAACATGAGAGTAGCCTCCAACTCACTCCTAGGTTTTTCCTATCACTCCGTGATAGTAAGCATTTTGAGCTTTGGCTTGACAAATGCACAGCACAGAATAAGATTTGTACATTGTATACCATGGTTATCATGGCGGTTAATTGCTCGGAATTAGCTGTCGAGACTATCACTGTCAAATATATAGAAACACATTTACGACATACATTTATGTCAGCGGATTCTACACACAGTAGTGGGATCGAATTGGTGTTTCAACAGCGGCGCATGCGCAGTTATCGTTTTTCTGAGAATTAGATTCCTCTCAGAATTCTGTACTAAGTACGGACGTTTCAGACTTTAGCCCAAGAACATCTGATGGCTGGAGTTATAAGGACGTAAATCTATTAACATAGTAACAAACCATACGCACGTCATACGACGCATTGCACCAAACTGAACTTCATGAACACATACCGACTGTTCACCGCACTGTTTTAATGCTGTTTTATATTGTGTTAATTGCTGTTTATATTAATAATGAATGTTATATTTGGAGAATACCGATAAATAATCGTAAACCCCTCAATCTTCTTGATTACTGAGGTAAGCGGAGGAAGGGTCTACCGGTAGCAACTGTGATTCAAATTATAGTGGTTTTGTGTGAATTAAATGCTATTTCATAATCCCTACGTGTGTCAGTTGCAATCCTCCTTATATATGATCAAAATCAGTGACGGTCGGCAAATTAGTGTGAATTAGTGTAAATTAGTGTGAAGTAGTGTGAAGTCGTATAAAGGTTAATAAAGCATCTCCTAAAGAATGCGCTATTTGCGAAACTCAGTGGCCATCTAGTTGTGATTAGTGTAAGTCATAACTCTGTTTTATACTTAAAGCGCCACGTCCCAAAGGAACTGTTAATATTTCCCCGAAAGTAAATATAGTTGTCAGAGATTATATAGTAGCAATCAATCGAATAATACAAAGTAGCCTACACCGCAATAACTTCCTCTAGAACCCGAATCCAGCCTCCCACACCGTGGGTCATACGCCGCGCACGGACTGGCTTCGGCGGATGTAAATTCAGTACACCAGGTAATTGGTACGGGCAAAGTCGATTCATAATCAAAAGGACAATTAAAATTGGCAGGTTAAACTGCTAAAGGTCTAAAAGCGCTAACATCCCCTCTCAGTGGTAAAATTATGTTCAAACCGACCATCTAGTCTAATCGTAGTGACCATCTAGTCCGACCATCTAATGGTGAAGCTATCTTTATTCCAAGGTCATCTAACTGCATACACCAGAACCATTTCAGTGTCCGTAGGATATCCGTGTGGAACAGTTTACCATCTAAAGTAGGCCTCGCTAATTCCCTAAATGTATTTAAATCGAATCTAGAAACCGTAAATTTAATTATGCATTGCAGCGGTTCTTGGAAAAACACATTTAATGATGTCTATACCACGCCATCCATTGTCACCAAGTAAATACATTAAATTATTTTTCCTAATTCTAATTAGCACTCTTTATTACTTGATAGAACTTATAGTTGAAATAAATAAATTATTAAGTACATATATTTTAAATATTGCGGTTTTATTTCGTTTGATTGTCATACAGTATGTATTAGATAGAATTAACCATATATAAGAGTGTATTCAATTTTACCATTACGTCATTTAATATTCATGTTCAGTCTGTCAATTTTAAATTTAATTTTATTTAAATATTATTTACACAGCACATTTCTGTGGTGCTTTTTATCTAGCATGGCTGAGTGCAAATTTTAATATGTATAACTAACTATATTACCGGTACCTTTAACGAATATGTCATTAAACAGAACAATTTCAAACAATTTCATTTCAATGATGCTGACGACAGCAGGCAATCATCCCAGGCATGGAGATCGATCAACTTGTTTGCTTGTCGAAAAAGCCAACCAACCACCAAGGTTAAGGCTGAATCACCAGCCGATCGCCTCAATGGTTGGAGGGCCCACTTTGAAAAGCTCCTCAATAATGACAGGGTATTGCCTGATAACTTTATAGAAGTAAAAGTGTCTGAGTCTGTACTCCCAGATATTCCCATTGGTGATATCTCCTTTGCAGAAGTGAAGGCTGCTACAAAGAGCATTAAGACCAATCGTGCCAGTGGAGTAGATGGTGTTCCCCCTGAGGTCTTTAAAATACCTGAGTGTTTAAAGCTCATCTATCCCATCATAGTAGACATGTACCGAACAACAAGAGTCCCACAAGAAATGAAAACAAATAAGTTGGTGCCAGTTCCCAAGAAGGGCAACCTAACACTCTATGGTTCTTTTCGGGGAATCTCATTGATCTCGATTGCTGCAATGCTATACAATAGAATTCTATTAAATCGCATCAGGGATCCCATTGAGAGACTGCTCCGTGGAAATCAGAATGGGTTCCGTAAAGGTCGTGGGACCATGGAGCCCATTTTGGCACTTAGAAGGATAATTGAAGAGTTATCAAAAAAGAAAGACAGGCATCTGGCTGTTATCTGGCTTGTTGACTTCTTCAAGGCCTTTGATTCAGTCTCTCGCTCACGTATGTTCAGCATACTTTCATTATATGGGATTCCAGATGAAATTATTGCAGCAATCAGATCAGTATACGATGGTTCGACAACATTTGTGTCTACTGTTGACGGTGACACAGAACCATTTGAAGTGTTATGGGGCGTCCTCCAGGGAGACACACTTGCACCATTCTTGTTCATAATTGTTGTTGACTATGTTCTACGCATGTCCTTAGATCATCATAATGATGATGGGGTGATGATAACTCCACCTACTGGCTCCAGAAGTCGAGGAAATCCTGCCAAGTACCTAACTGATCTAGACTTTGCTGATGACTTAGGAGTACTCTCATAATCACTAGAGGGAGCCCAACGGCTCCTCAGCTCATTAGAACATGCTGCTTCTAGTGTTGGTCTTTTTATTAACTCCAGAAAGACCAAAATTTTGACAGTTAACTTTGACAGTCCTCAGCAAGTTTCTGATCGGATGAGCATAAGCTCAAAAGATGGTATGCTTGAGCATGTGGATGACTTCTGTTACCTGGGATCATGGATCCGGAAGTCAGGTGAGGACCTTCGAATACGTAAGGGAAAGGCATGGGCAGCCTTGAATCCAGGATTTGGAAGTCACCGAGAATTAATCGGAAACTTAAGGTCCGATTATTTAGAGCAGCAGTAGTTCCAGTACTCTTCTATGGGAGTCCATGCTGGGCTCTAACTGCTGAGGAGACCAAATCTCTGGATGGCACATTCACAAGAATGCTACGCCGGGTTCATTGTATCAAGTACAATGCACACATCTCCAACCAGACACTATATAACATTGGAGGTGTCTCATTGGTTCCCCAAGCTTGACACTAGAACAAAATCGCCTCCGCTTTGCAGGACATTGCTTTCGCCGTGAGGACCAGCCAGTGCATAATCTTGTACTTTGGCAGCCTCATGGAGTGAATAAGCATGGTGGACAGCCCATGACTTTCTTGAGACGCATCTTAAAGGACACTGGCCTTAAAGATGCGGATGATCTAGCAAATGTCATGGGTGATAGGGAGTTGTGGCGGTGCAATTTTGTTGACAAGCCGGCACAGCATTCTTAAAAATGCAGCTGCAATGCAGCATGCCGATCCTAGTAGTAGTAGTAGGACACCCCCCCCCCCCCCCCCCGCTCAAGTAGGACACTTCCCCCCCGGACACTCCCCCCCCCCCCCCCCCCCAGTTAAATTGTTAAAATTAATCTAAGAGAAAGAAAAGTAAAGAAAGGTAAAGAACAGAAAACCCTTTCTTTAATATTTCTAGAAATAGTTTAGGCCACTCTATAAGGTCGAATGCTTTAGAGAAATCTAAAACGCAGCTGTACACAGGAGTTTAATGTTTTAAATAATAATTAATTACTTCAGAAGCAGACCAGGTGCACATAACCGTACTAGAATTTTTACGAAAACCAAATTGTAAATCGTCAAACTGAAACTTATCACCCTCACTAATTAACATTTCCCATTCAAAAACCTTTAATATTAATGACGATATAGCTATAGCCCTATATATATTTATATATATATAGCCTTGTATCAGATCAGTGTAAATGACACTGCCCAACCAATGCAAATACAGTATAACCAAAAGTGGAGGTTGTATAAGATAGGTACCGGGTTGCTTAACATTATCATAAGCTTAACATATTATTATATTAATATATTATCATATTGATATTAGCCTTATAGCTTTCAACTTCCAAAAACAATGAGGTAAAGGCAAGGTGTGAATATGTATTCATCAGATTTACCGGTCAGACTCTTATTTATTATCGATATTAGAGTTGGCCCTATATAAACAGAGATTTCTCATTATGGTGATTATTATCTGTGGTTATTTACCATAAATTTCTACATGGCCTTATGTCCCTTGGGTGGTCTTCTTTATTGGTGAACAGTACATACGTTTTCATCAACCTACTTGATATAAACCATATCATCGAAGAATATACTGTGTGAGATATCAACTCGGTTATTTCTTGAACTACCCCAATTCTCCAATCAAGCCCACGACCGGGATATCCTCATAGCAGAACCCCTGACCGATGACTGACTGTATGAGCAACTCCGAAGTAGGGGGGATAGCCTGTAGGTATAGCAGAGATAACCGATGTTAAGAAAGTTTTGACCCCAACTAACAGTAGTAGTGACCGGACAGGAACTGCTTATACTCACCACCACATGTATGAAGTATAGTTATTATGTGTGCGACAGTCTAGTAGGAAAATTATGGGTCAAAATACATTATTACAAATAAATTATAATATTATTACATATAATTAATATTTTAAAAGCAATCCAAATTAATTAATTTATATTTTATTTTCCAACAATAATATTCACTTAATTCACATAGATGGAGACAGTTGATATCGCATTATAACATTAACACGTTCATGTTAAAGATAACCAACCACCTGGTATTTATTTAACTGGTATTATTCATTGTGACTTCCCGTTTTGCTGTACCAGCATCAAAGTAGTTGATTGACATACTGGCGTGTTTAAGTTTTTTAAGTTTTTCAGTTTGTTCATTTCATGACAGCCTGTACACCGGTTCTGCAATAACTTGTAATGTTGTATATGCTTTATATACACAAACGCATCTGTTATCAACAAGCAGAAGCGAGAATGGTGCAAGTTCATGTCGCTTCCCAATATGTTACTTAGTTTCTGTACAAAATTCCCACTTCGTTCCATATTTATTTATTGTTGTGTAATACTCTCGACTTCTTCAACATTAATCAAAATTACATTTATTGTAAATAACTTAAATTCCGAAGCAAATGTCAAAAAGTAAATAATTTGGGTGAAACCTAGCAACCATTCAAATCCTGTTGCTACGATATGTAGACTATATGCCGGCCATTCTCGATGCCAGAGCATAAAGTTGGCATCGGGGTTCCACTGATGAAGTCGCTGTAATGAGACAAATGATAGAGTCGAGTAAACCACAACCGCTACAATGAGATTAAAGGATAGCAGTAGACGTAGACGGCAATTATACAGGGTTCCAAGTTCATCAACTACCTGATAAGATACAAATGTATGTAGACAACTATAAAGAACGCCACTACCAATAGCAACAACAGCGCCAATAATGTGGACATGTATTTCGTTGACCTCTTGAAAGTTTGCAACTAAAGTCATCCCGAATGCAGCCATAAACACTAAAACCAGTGTGAACTTGTTAATAAATGGTTTTTGAATGTATTTCCTGACTTGTCTGTATCTACAGTAACCTAAGAGGACGAATAGGATACTGCCAATATCCAGCATAAGACCGAGTACGCAGCTCTCTGGCGGTAGGTTACCGGTGTCACTCAAATAGGGAAGAACCAGTGATACATGTCCCATTGTCACTGCGATAATATATGAACATGCGAAGGCCAATAGGAACCAGATTACCGTAAGATATGGTAGCCAAGATGTGCCGGGGAAAATACTACTGAAGAGACTCATATTACCAACGATGTTGATCACAACATCAACAATAATGTTAATAATTATTTTATTATAATGATCTCAACTTTTATAGATATTATTACTGTGTTCAATTAATTTCCGACAGACATTTCAGACAGTAGCAACGAGTTGATTGTTGGTTTGGAAATCATTTTATAGGGACCAGATCTAGCTCACCAAGGCGCTTCGTGTTATTTCGTCCATAAATTAGTTGAATACGAAACTTTAATTAGCAGCAATTGGCCTACTCTTGACTTACTTGTGTTATTAGTCGAAACATCTTATATATTATATAAACAAAACATAATTCAAAAAGGGGCTTTAAATTTAAGAAAGTAAATTCCAAATATTAAAATGCCTAATAGTCGTTCCGAAATCACCAAATCACTAAGCCGAATTTTTATCGGCGAAAGGATTTGTAAATAAGAAAAACAAGAAAATTTGAAAATAATTTATTTTTTAAATAGTAGTTTGTATTTCGAAATCGAGTATCACGAAAATTGATCTAAATGTATCACTGCACTCAAGTTAAATTTTATACTTGCCCGGCATACACATCTAAACATCTTAAATTTAGAATTTTCTATATTTAGAAAAGGTTCTACAAAACTCCTACGCTTTAATCGTCAATAGTAACGATGTCCTTGCCTACCTACCTGACTCACAGTACCAGAGTACCAACCGGTACACACGGTGTGTCCCCAGTCCCGTGCTTGGCTGTCAGATGCTGTCAGATAAGATGATTTTACACGATCATATGTTTTTACCTCGAACTAATCAACAAACAAAGAAGTACCAATTGAAGAATAAAATTACGTATTACATGGAAAAATGTAAATCAATTTTTAAACTACGTATTAATTATACTCGTAGGAGATCGGTAAATTAATTAAAGCCCTCGTGAACAAGGAAACAATTTATATTTTTTTCCTTGTAATAAATATTTATCAATACTATTCTTTATTAGACTGTACTGTACGTAAACTACACCTACACAATGTGCACTGCACTACACAAACACAAAAGCTTAACTCACTGCACACATAAAGATAAATATAAAGGTAAACATATAAGCAACTGTATGTGGCTGGTGTAGTTCCGTCTGTTTGATTTTTATTCTGATGATGGCCCTAGTAGCAGAAATTAATTGATAATAAATAACTTGTTGTTTTCTCATTTAATCACCAGGGCAGAAATAACTCCAAAAAGATAGCCTATATTTCCAATTCACATATAGATAGGCCTACAAAATACTACACAGTATTATTATGTATGACATTACTATTGAGACAGAGATAAAGTTCTCCATTTCATATAAATTACAAATATTCCATTACGGAATTAAAAACCACATATACACATTGCAATATTGAGCGAATAATAAATTTATTGCTATTTATTATCTCAAAGCTTCCCAAGAAGCTCCCCTCCATCAGCCTTTTGTCAATTATGCCATTATTTATATGGAATATATAATTGTAGTATCATATGAAGCGTTATTACGATTCGATTGGATCAAAGATTTGGGTACCAGCTGCGACATACATATATGGAAAATTATAACCATAACATCTATTAACTGCTTGAGCTGTTGAAAATATCCAATAATTGACAATCCTAATATTAAAATATACTGATAATCCCACAGACTACAGGGAGAAAGAACAATCTAAACTGCGATTCAAATTACTGATGCTCTAGTGTTAAATAGTTTTAAAATAAACTCTCAGTCTGATGGTGAGGACCTGCGATTCGGCTTTAAGGTAAGGTCCGCTATTGATGATGTTGTTATGATGTTAAATTCGGGGACGACAGTGTGTATTAACGAACATTAAAAAATTAAAACGTAAGAAGACAATGAAATTGGGCCGTTAGAAACAACACGTGCTACAGTAGGTCCAGGTAGCACATGAGTTTTCAGCGTTCAACATTCAACTTCTAGTTATAAGATATCCTTCTGTCGGCATGCTGCTTGCTACATTGCAGTTCTATTATGTATGTATATACTATAATTATAAACCTGTATAACTTATTATAACTTGTTATACAAAGTTAATTTGCTGAAAAGAATCTGTCCTGCGTGGCATGCCACCACTAACTCTTGCTAATCACCATTGATTGGTCGCAATTGTGTCGTCCGTAACCATTATGAGGTCACCTTTCTTTAGGTCTTTCCGTTCCTCCCGCCAGTTCTTTCTACTATGTAGGTAGGCACCTTTCCAACTTTTCGACTTTCCACGTCTGTTTCGAGAGGTAGTCATTCTTGCCCCATTCATCTTGCGTCATTCTATTCGTATTTGTGCTGGTCTTTCTCGTAGTATGTGAGCTGGTGTTAAGGCTTCTAACGATTCAGGATTGTTGTTGAGTGGGCAAAGTGGTCTACTGTTTATTATGCCCTCGCATTTGCTAATGCCGTCCTCAGGATGTCTTCTGTCACTACGTAGTTTGCTAACAACGCTTTCATAGCTCGTTTCACACTTCCTACTAGTCTCTCTATGAACCCTGTGGTGTGTGGCGCATATGGTGTCCGCATTGACCACTCTATTTCGTGTTTTCTGACTGAAAATTCCACGTGTTTTTGGTTATATTCTTCGGCTGCCTCTCTTAACTTTCTCTCAGCTCCCACAAAATTCGTCCCATTGTCCGAGTAGAGTTTCCTAACTACCTTTTTGAATGAGTTTGTACTCGCATCTGCGGCTATTTCTATTGCGATTGCCCTTCTATTATTGCAAAAGAAGATTATTCCGTACCGCTGTTCTGTGTGACGTTGTACGTTTATAATAATGGGTCTATGGTAATAATGGTAATATGTCTACTCCAGTATATGTGAAGGGAGGCTCGTAATTTACGAGTCTGTCTTCAGGTAGTGCCGATATACGCTGATACAGTCTGTGGTTCTTTTGATTTTATAGCATATCGTGCAATTCCTGAGCATTTGTTTTTTCTTCTCCTTATCTGCAGTATCCAATACTTCCTTCTGAGCTCATTTATTGTCGCGTCCGTCCCCCCATGAAGCATTGCTGTATGTCCCATATTGCCTTGTTTCCTTCATATCTATCTATTTATCTACCCATCTTACAGTCAGGGTTAGGATAGGCTGCATGATTTAACCCTTTCCGTACCAAAGATAAATTACATTTATTTTCCTCTAATGGACCACGAAAAATATATTTGAACGGCAAGGAATATTTTCTTCTCATCCCAGAGATTTTTATACCTATCCATCCTACCCAAACAGACATTTGGTAAACGATCATAGTGTAAAAGCTTTCGTGGGATAACTGATTCGTTTGCCTTGCTGGCCAGTTCCCCCCTGGTCGCTAGAATACTCTAAAAGGGATCTATAGCTAAAATAGTGCAAGCTACCAGCTTATTGGCTGATGTGCTGTACGAAGGTATCTGGGTTCTGTTCGATCGGCCAACCAGCTTAGGGAGGTTGCCTCAGCCCTGCTGTCCGTATCGGCCAATAGAATTTGAGTGGGCGTTGATTTTGACCTATCCCAGAGCTACTGAACTGAATTTCCTATCTGTATGCTCATCCTCTGTGTTGGACGGGAGCTTCGGGGAATAAGGGTAGTTGGTATCCTCGTATAGTCATGTAGTCATATGATTCTTTATATGATTCTGTTGTTGTGTTCCCATTTTTCGCCAGACCACCGGCTTTTGGGAAGAACTCTAGTAAAACTGCTTAAATTATCGAAAGTATAACTGTTATCAATCAATCAACTAACTAGTCATTCTAACTAACTCATTATTAATTATATTGTTTGTACTGTTATTTACCGTCAGTTATTAATTGTGTCTATTTGTTGAGGAAATATTGCTCTTTGGAGAATACTGATAAATCACCCAAATTTCCCAATTTTCTTGATACACTACAGGTTAGAGAGACAGGCTATACATAACAATTGCGATTTAATCAATGTGGTGTGTATTGAATCTAATGTTATTTAGCAGACACTACATGAGTCAATTGCTGTTCTCTTTATGTGTGATCAAATTTACTGACGGTCGGCAGAATAGTGTGCATGATTGTGATTGGTAACAAAGCATTTCCTAAAGAATGCGCCTTATACTTTAATCATAAGCAGTATCGTTGCGTTTAGTATAAGTCCTAGCTCTGTTTAAATAGATAGAGCGCCACGTCCTAAAGGAACTGTTAATATTTCCCGAAAGCCAATAATATCTGTCAGAAATTAATTATTAACGATCAATCGAATAATACAGTAGGTTTACACTGCAATCTTACACTGCAATAATAAAATTTAAGCAGCCGAATTCAGCCTCCCGGGTGTATCCATCGGGTGAATGATCGCGCATGGGCTGGCTTCGGTTAATGTTTTGTTTATTAGCATAAAATATTGTCGTATGCTAAAGGTGTTTTAATTAACTAAAAGACATATAAATTTTGGCAGGTTAAACTGCTAAAGGTCTTCAAAAGCGCGAACAATAACAGTTATAGATCTTATTGCAGTAAGCAATAAGGTTGCAAAATACCGTAGTGACCGGTAAACCTGAACCGGTACTTCTGTAGGTCAGTAGGCCCAACTGCCAGAACCGGTACTGCTGTAGGTCCGTAGGTCCAACTGCCAGAACCGGTACTTCTGTAGGTCTGTAGGCCCAACTGTCCTAACCGGTACTGCTGTATAAGTATATTAGTATTATTCGAATTTGATTAGTGCATACCGGTAGGCTGTTTAAGAGATTAGGGACTGTACACCCCTTGTTTCTTTTGGAGCTTACTTATTTCTGTCGGTTTTATTTCCTAGTAAGTTAATATTGAGCTGAAGACGTGTAAGTCTGCTCAGATTGTTCAGATAATTGTAGGCTGAACTGCTGTCTGACTGTTGTTGGGTTTGGAGAGATTACGGCGTGTGTAGAGTTTGTCTGATAAAGTGCCGTTAGTAAGTTGGGGCAGCCATATGCTGTAAGGTCAATCCCCTCTTAAAGAATAAGTCGTACTACCGTGTTAGAACGCATACTAACTAACTATTTCAGAATCTGCATATACTGTAGTTTATTTAGGTTTGATCGTAGTCTGCCAGCGTTTTAGCCTGTGTTTGTTTGTGTGGTCTGTTCAGGTACCGTAATAGTTATTACTCAGATATTTTGTAGGCTGGATTGTTGTCTAGCTATTATTAGGTCTGAAGAGATTGCTGTGTGTGTGGAGTTTGTCTGATAAAGTGCGGTTAGTAAGTTGGGGCAGCCATATGCTGTAAGGTCAATCCCCTCTTAAAGAATAAGTCGTACTACCGTGTTAGAACGCATACTAAATAACCATTTCAGAATCTACACGTACGGTAGTTTATTTAGGCTTGGTAGTAGTCTGCCAGCGTTTGGTTTGTATTTTGTTTGAGTATTCTGTACGGGTAGCATAATATTTATTATTCAGAGTTTATGCGATTATTCGCAACATTCATGTCCCCAAGTTTATTCCTACAGTAATTGTGCTTGTTATACATACCGTTATAGTTAAATTAACCCCGGTACTACACGGGCTGCTTGGCGTAGGTAAAGACTGGTGACTTTGTGCCTCGGTCACTCCAGCAGATGCCGTGGTTCTTTTAACTGTTCAAGTATATTTAACTGCTAGTTATCTGTTTTAAATAAGTACTTGTACCTAATTTAGGGTTTAGTGTACAGTGCTTTCCGAAGTAATTAGTGTGTAGGCAGTATATTTGTGTTGTAAAGTGGTTGATAGGCACATTCGTTAGCTCTATTAACTTCTGGGTAGGAACACTCCGTGATACATAACGTAGTACCTATAGCGATACGGTTATAGGTCGTCAGGCGGTGGTATTTTCCTATCTGGACAGTGCAATATATTTACTACTACTTATTATTTTAAATACCGTAGTACCCTGTCAGTTGTAATAACCAGAATTCTAACCCTTTGTTAGGCTGGTTTGTAGACTTCCTGTAAAATTACCCTAAAAATTCATACGTAATATTTTGTTGTGTTTAATTAGAGATTTAATCTCACCCGTATCGTAAGTAATTTGTAGTATTAAGTAACTTAGGTAAATTAGAATTATCAGTTTTAGTGTCAAATAAATAGCACTTCACTGAGAGCGCACAGCTTCTGTGTAGTGACCCCAGAAATAATAACATTTATTTCAAATATTGACAAAAACCCATTTAAACGGGTATATATCTATTATAAATCAACTCAAACGATTTATAAATAGTAGGCCTGCCATACAACAACTAGGTCTCAATATCAGTTGGACTACTGCTTAAATAACGGTAACAAAGTAAGTTAAAGTAACCAAGTAACCCTAAAATATTCAGAAATTCAATTATTCTAAAAATAATTGACATACCGGTATTTACCATAGGCTTATTATATTTATTCCTATAAATTTGAGCTGAAATCATACCGGTACTCTGTAATTAATTCTAGTTCATAATTATACTTATATATACTATAAGTGTAAGCTGTATACCGGTATTCACTATAGGCCTATTATATATTTATATATATTTGTGCTAAATTTATATACCGGTACTCTGTGACAAACCTAGTTTACAATACTTATATATACTATAAGTGTATACCGGTATTCTAATATACTGCAATAAATTACCGGTACTAGGCCAACGGTCATACTGAATTGCTAGACTTGCTTTAACTGTAACTATAGCAGTAAGCGTTCAACTGTATAGCTAAACATGTCTGACACTCAGCAAAACCTGTCAGACAGTCTAATCGATACAACCATCTGTGACACAGATAGGAGTGTGGAGCGATTAAGAAAGGAGTTCAGCTCACCTCCAACTGCAAAAAAGGTCATCCCTCCAGTAGTATCAGACCCTAGGCTAATCCACCATAGGTCCATCATAGGTACTCGGGCCCAGGTCAAACGGAACCAAGAGGCAGCTGTCCTATCGCAGCAACATCTTGGTCAAGAACCTAGATCCCAGCGATCCGATAGCTCCAGTAGTTCGAATACTGTCGAGCTGACCCCCGAACGCGGATTGCAGATGGCGGCTACAGCCTACTCGGACCCTCTTCTCACCCTTCCTGCCGCAGTGCTAACCACTATATTGATTGCGGTGGAGGAACATCAAGCAGATTGGGCGAGGAATAAGAAAGCGACCCAAGATAATTATGCGGGATACGCCAGGGAAGAATTGATGTCTATTGTCGAGTCACAATGGAACTTTCCCGGACCTGGACTCCCGTTAGACCTGTCCGAAGCTACTTGGGAAGATATACACCGGATGGGAGTGACTAAAGATACAATGGATCCAGCTGTTTGGAAGAGGTCGGCAGCAGGATATGTGCAAGGGTTCTTCGGCTCCTTAGAGCGATTAGAAGAACAACTGTTTCGACAACCCCAAGGACCTCAAGAGCAGGAAGAGCTGCTATATCAAGTGCGCGAAAGAACCCTACGCATTAGACTAATTCTGTCAGCCTTTGAGGAAACTTCCAAAAGAAGACAGGACACGTCGCTGCAGGTTTCTGTTAAGACTTGGTTCCAGAGGATAGGTCGCAAAGTGCAAGAAACGGACCAGTGGAAATCCCAGCTGTCTGAGAGACTAACTTATGAAAAACCAACCGATGCCACCCTTTCTGAAGTGGAAAGCGAAGAGACTGCAGAAAGACCACGAACGAGAGACGCCATCGACATTTACCTATCCGACTATCAGCGATTCCTAGGAGACGAACAGTTGAGGAGACGACTGTCTGGACTTTCCCCTAATAGTGAAGGAACCCAGCGTGTGTTAGACTCAATCGATGCTGAAATGTTGGCGGCTAATCAAGCTGAATTTGATGAAAAACTCCGCCTCACTAGAGTTCAGGAGGAGCAAGTAAAGAAAAGGAGGATAGAGGACCAAAGGGCAGCGGCAATCGCAGAAGCCGAAGCAGAAAGAAAGGAGGCAGCGGCAAGGGCAGAAGCAGAAATACAAAGAAAGGCAGCGGCGGCAGAAGCAAAGGCGGCCATGGCAGAAGCAGAAGCAAGGGCGGAAAAGGCAGTAGCGGAAGCCGAACGGAGAGCGTCTGAGCAGACTACCCAACTGGAGTTAGAAAAGCTGCAAGAGACGCAAGATAACATAAATAAACAGTTAACAGCTAGTCACATGCAAATGAGGAGAAAATCTACTCCCAAACGCCAGGGCTATACTTCATCAGAGGAAAGCGAAACCACCGATCTTGAAGGCGGAGGAAATAGATCTCGTCTAAGCAGGCATAGAAAAACATCTTACCGTCACAAATTACCAGATTTGCCCCCAGCTGTTAAAAGACAGCTAACTAGCACAGACTTAGGTAGTGCAGAACCCATAGAACAATCTATCCAGGTCAAAAGACTCCCTACTATAGTCGATGAACCTGAAATAATTAGGCCTGTCGTTCCCAAAGTCACTTCTGTGCTAGAGACCACTGCACTTCCAGAGCTTAACTCTAAATTCCCTTTACATAGTACCACACTGCCTGTACCCGGTGGAACAGTCCATGCAAATACCCCTGTCCTGAGCATTGAGAGAGGAATCAAAGATTTGTCTCCCGTCGTCCCGCGTCAACCCGCTACAATGTTGGCGACTCCCGCTTCGGCGGTTGAGTGGGTAGAGGAGGGACGGCGGGGGATGAACCTCCTGCTCGGACAGATGCAGGAGACTGTCCACCAGCTTAAGAGAACAGTAAGAGAAAGTAGGGCAGAATTACAAGAAGTGCAGCAAAGTATCGCACTAGAACGCGATAAATTAGTCAATATACAAAAGGGCATACCAATACCCCCTGTAACATTGTGTCAACCTGTTAGGTCTGAAGTATTACATGCGCAAGGTGTGGAGCCTACACGCATCTATACTGCTAGTGAAGTTGAAACTCCTATAACAAACCCTATTAAGGGTGATTATAGACCTGTTATTAATGATATTCCCTATAGACCTGATAATGATCCGAGAAATTTATATACCGATAATTCTATATTAAATAACACGATGGCCCAAGAAAGCTTTACGCGGCAGATGGCTAGAACAGAAGCCCGCCAAGCGGTCAAAGTGGGAGAGATCGTCAAATTCAATGGAGACGAAATGAAATGGTTACCTTTCAACGAATATTACAAAGACAGCATACAGAACTCTGTGCTATCTAACGGAGAGAAACTTAGGTTCCTCATCAAGTGCTTGGAAGGACCTCCCAAGTTAATGGCGTTAAAGTTTATTGGACATCCAGAAGGATTAAGACAAGTTTGGGATACATTAAACATCAGGTATGGTAACAAGGACAACATAGCTAAGTATTTGTATGCGAAATTAGTGGCCCCTCGACACTTCCTTAGTAGCGGGATTATAGAGTTTTCCGATGAGATTCAAGAGATCTGTAGACAATTGGACTGGTTAGGTAAGTCTCATGAATATCAGAGTTCCATTGTTATTGGAGCCGTAGTCTCTACTTTACCAAAGGGTGGAGTATGTACACGCTGGGACAAGAAAGTGTTGTACATGAATGAACAACAACGACGAAGTCCTACCATGGCTGACCTCATGTCCTTCTTAGATGGTGAGGTAAAACTACAACTCATCAAGCAGTCCAGAGAGAAAACATCGGAAAATAAGGTAAGTGAGAAACCCGCTTCTAGGAGAAGAGTAACACTGGTGTGTTACACTGACGACGGCGAAAGCCAAGCTTCTCAAGAAGAAGACAGCGGGAAAGACACCGAACGATCTTACTATGTTGACAAAACCTCCAAGGACGTAAGTAAATACAAGGCTCGAACCAACAATAGGAGAGAACAGGTTGCTAAGACCCCTCCTCAGTCTCCTAGCAGAATGCGCGGAAGAAAGCCCGAAGAAAGAACGAGAGTGCATCAGATTACCCAAGGTAAAGTAAGTAACATAAAACCTAACTGTGCGCTGTGCGACGGGACCCACCGTTTGAGTGCGTGTGCGGAATTTCTAAAGAAATCCCTTGTAGACAGACG